>JAUMJK010002232.1:0-33024 GCA_033558105.1 Coccyzus lansbergi | reverse complement strand
GGTCGTAATTTAGATGCGTTCATTACTTTTAGGGAGGCTTGCCTGGGGTATTGGCCTCACTTTCCCGGTCCTTTCGTACTAGGGAAAGTTTATCATAGATAGAAACCGACCTGGATTGCTCCGGTCTGAACTCAGATCACGTAGGACTGTTAATCGTTGAACAAACGAACCCTTAATAGCGGCTGCACCATTAGGATGTCCTGATCCAACATCGAGGTCGTAAACCTCCTTGTCGATATGGGCTCTTGAAGGAGATTGCGCTGTTATCCCTGGGGTAGCTTGGTTCATTAATCAGATGTACTGGGTCTGGGTACTGTTAGTACGTTGAGGGGTTGCTCTTGGTCAAGAGGTGTGGTCTTGTTTTTGGGGGCTTTGTTCTCCCCCAAGGTCGCCCCAACCAAAAAATACATACCAGCATCCGGCTTTGGTGATCCCTGGTGGGAGGCTTGAAAAATGTGGATAGTGGTTGTTGATTTTTAAGTTCCACAGGGTCTTCTCGTCTTATGTAATTATTCCTGCTTTTGTACAGGAGGATCAATTTCACTGATTATTCACAAGAGACAGTTAAGACCTCGTTTAGCCATTCATACAAGTCCCGATTTATGAGACAATTGATTGCGCTACCTTCGCACGGTTAGGATACCGCGGCCGTTAAACGTTGTGTCACCGGGCAGGCGTCACCTTTAATACTTGGTTGGCTAAAGGCTATGTTTTTGGTAAACAGTCGGGCCTTGGGTTTGCCTAGTTCCTTTTGTGAATTTAAATCTTTCTATTGGGCGCTCCTGAATGTTGGGTTAACAGGGTGGGGTAGTATTAAATCTTGTGGTAGTTGTAGTACTAGTTTGATCTGTTAATAATTTGTGAGATGTAAGTTTGCGCTTGAGAGGGAGGGAGCCCGAGTTACTTATTTTAGCATAAATTCTTCTATGGATATAGGTTGGCCTATTAGTGGTGAGGGATTCATGGAATTTGGAAATCTTTTTAGGGCAGAGCTTTGACGCACTCTTTATTGATGGCTGCTTAAAGGCCCACAATTAGTGTATTTGTAATCTTATCCGCTGGGAGAGGTTGTGTCCTATTTTAAAGGAGCTGTACCTCCTTCAAATTGCTCCTAATTTTCTACGGGGGAGTTGTTTAATGTCTGGGGAGAGAAATTAGGGTAGAACTTAAATTCATTTCACAGGCAACCAGCTATCACCCAGCTCGGTTGGCTTTTCACTTCTACTAGCAAGTCATCCCACTCTTTTGCAACAGAGACGGGTTCGCTCATATATAGCTGCTTGCGAGTAGCTCGCTTGGGTTTCGGGAGGACAAGCTTAAATTCGTTTTGCTTGATTGTTCTCGCTAAATCATGATGCAAAAGGTACAAGGGTTTATCTTTGCTGTTTAGTGCTTGGGTTTTCACTGCTATTTCATCATTCCCTTGCGGTACAAGATCTCTATAGCTCCAAAGTTGGTAGGTTCTTTTCTATCGCCTATACTAAGTTTATAAAATGTTTTTGTTAAAATATTGAGTTGATTTTTGATGTTTCAGGTGGGGGGGGGGGGGGGGGTTGGGCTAGAGGGTGGCTTCAAGGCGATCTGGTTAATTGCAGATATCTCTCGGGTGTAAGCTGAGTGCTTTGTATTATAGCTACGCCTTGGTATTCTAAGTGCACCTTCCGGTACACTTACCTTGTTACGACTTACCTCATCTTTAGCTTGTGGTGATATTAGTTATTTAAATTTGTAGCTTGTGAGGAGGGTGACGGGCGGTATGTACGTATCCCAGAGCCGATTTAAAGGAAGCTTTATTATCCTTCTTTACTGCTAAATCCGCCTTCTAGAGATAATTTCATACCTCTCTCCGTGTTTTCTATTAGTAGAAAATGTAGCCCATTTCTCCCGCCTCATAAGCTATACCTTGACCTGTCTTGCTAGCGGGAGGGCTATTGTGCTCACTGTTGCTCTCTCAGTAGAGGTGGGCTGGCGACGGCGGTATGTAGGCTGCTCTGGGCTAGAGGCGGTTGGGTGTAGCGTGGGTTATCGATTATAGAACAGGCTCCTCTAGGTGGGTTTGGGACACCGCCAAGTCCTTAGAGTTTTAAGCGTTTGTGCTCGTAGTTCTCGGGCGGGCACTTTGGTAGAGTTAAGTACCAAGATTTAGGGCTAGGCATAGTGGGGTATCTAATCCCAGTTTGGGCCCTAGCTTTAGTGGGGTTTGATCTTTCAGGCTTGCTAGGATAACTTTAATGGTGGTTTTAGATGTAACTTTAGCTTATGACAGCTCAGTTACATTTCGATCCTAGGCTAAGTGATAGTGCGTGTACCACTCTTTACGCCGTGTTACAGTTAATTTGGGCTTCTTGTGTGACCGCGGTGGCTGGCACAAGATTTACCAGCCCTGTGAGATGCTATAACTAAGTCAAGTTTACACTTATTGCTTAATGTTAATTACTGCTGAATACCCGTGGGGGTGTGGCTAAGCAAGGCGTCTTGGGCCGCAGGCAGGTTTGTGGGCGTGCCTGATACCTGCTCCTCTTATCTTGGTAAGAAATTAAGGGCATTTACACTGGGGCGCGGATACTTGCATGTATATATCTAGCAAAAACTAACTGTAAGGTTAGGACTAAGTCTTTTGTCCCCGGGTAGTGAAGCCAACCATCTTGGCATCTTCAGTGCCATGCTTTGGTTTAAGCTACAGGGACTGTTTGTTGTTTGTTGTTTGTTGTTTGTTGTTTGTTGTTTGTTGTTTGTTGTTTGTTGTTTGTTGTTTGTTGTTTGTTGTTTGTTGTTTGTTGTTTGTTGTTTGTTGTTTGTTGTTTGTTGTTTGTTGTTTGTTGTTTGTTGTTTGTTGTTTGTTGTTTGTTGTTTGTTGTTTGTTGTTTGTTGTTTGTTGTTTGTTGTTTGTTGTTTGTTGTTTGTTGTTTGTTGTTTGTTGTTTGTTGTTTGTTGTTTGTTTGTTGCCTATTGCTTGCTAGTTTTGCTTGTTGTTTGTAGGGGGGTTGGGTTAGTGATGGTGGGGGTATGGTGTGATAGATATGATTGGTGGGGGCAGGTTGTGTGTATTAATGTAACTCCAGCGTTGTTGGATGGGTGAAGAATGATGTATGTAAGAAGTGTGATGTGTGGGTTGGGTGATGTTTGGTGGGTTCCTATAGTTGAAGTTTTGACAACAGTGGCTTTTCGGGCCATTGATCTTGGAGAAAGGCCAAGTAGGAATTAATTATGATTTATTTTGTTTCTATATTAGCGGTGTGTTTTGTTTTGGGGGGGTTAGCAGTAGCGTCTAATCCTTCTCCTTATTATGGGGTGGTTGGTTTGGTAGTGGCGTCTGTGGTGGGTTGTGGGTGATTATTGAGCTTGGGGGTTTCGTTTGTATCTTTGGTGTTATTCATGGTGTATTTGGGTGGTATGTTGGTGGTTTTTGTGTATTCTGTTTCTTTAGCGGCGGATCCTTTCCCGGAAGCTTGGGGTGATTGGCGGGTCGTTGGGTATGGGTTTGGGTTTGTTTTGGTGATTATTGTGGGAGTGGTTGTTGGGGGTGTTGTGGAATGTCTGAAGTTTGGGATTGTTACTGTTGATAGTGCTGGGGTGAATTTGGTTCGGTTAGATTTTAGTGGTGTTGCGTTGTTTTATTCGTTGGGGGTGGGGATGTTTTTGGTAGCGGGTTGAGGGTTGTTGTTGACGTTGTTTGTTGTGTTAGAGCTTGTGCGGGGGTTGTCTCGGGGGGCCATTCGGGCAGTTTAATGTGGGTAGCAGAGAATAGTTTAATATAGAATACCAGCTTTGGGAGTTGGAGGTAAAGGTTCAATTCCTTTTTTTCTGATAGTGTAAGGGTACTTTGTTTACTGATTTTTGTGCGTAGAATGTGATGTTTTGTGTGTGAAATGATGTTTTTGATTTTATAGGAACCCTAGGAGTGTTCATGATATGGATTGTGATAATTCTTGGGATTTGCGATAAAATTTCATATTATCATGATATTCGTTTATTAATGGAATTCCAGCGGTGATAACGAATGAAAAAAACATGAATAAGTGATGAAAAATTTTACGATGATGATGACGTAAAAATTTAGCTAAAAGTCCCTAGTTTTGTTAGAAAACTTAGAGGAAGTGTAAAACGGAAAAATATGTCTAACGAGCATGAATATAATATCACCACGAGGAGATCTAGTAAGATCATAGTAGTGAATGCTAAACAAAGTGCATCAGTGCTGATATGATTCCCCGGATACGCAAACCGTCTCATTCAGTAACCCCTGAGAGTGACGAACAAGCCCGAGGGCCATCGTAGCCCACGTCTTAGATTGTATGCTCCTGCTCTAGCTACCATGGGCCATCTGTGAGGATTCCAAGAGAGAAAAAAGGAACCAATAGAAGAGAGCCACCCGGATGCCGCGATTACGAGGCAAGGTGTACCTGAAATAGTATGAATGTATCTGTGAATAACACTATTAGAGGCTTAATAGGTGTCATGGCCCTGAAAAAGGAACCAGAGGCGCAAAAGAGCAAGTAGTGCGAGGGGTGTAGGGGGAAAGAATGGGCCTGAAGCTAGTATCTTAGGACCTTATATGCGGCGCGTTGCTGGTTTCACGTGAGGTGTACGACCAATAAATAACCCAATCCTTTAGAAACAGGCACTTCAAGAGCTGTGTCATGTATAGTACTGCTACCATTAATAGTATGTGTTCCTAGCACTTACCGTATCCTTGAGTATAGATTTCATGTATAAGGGAGCACTGTGTATGTCTTTGATCCACTGGACTAGGCTTTTTGGGCTACGCCGGCGGGGAGGGTTCCTTGAAGGTAGGATGTATTCTGTGAAGTTAGGGTCTGACTTGATATTAATGACTTAGAGCATGTATGGTATGTATAATGTGGCCTAGAATTGTATGTAATAGTACATGGATTTGGGACAAAATACCCCTTCGGGGGGGGAAGGGGGGGGGGGGGTAACTCTAAGAAGGGAGTGATCTTCAGTCTTTGGTTTACAAGACCAATGTTTTTTATAAACTATTAGAGTGTTTAGTAGTTGAGTAGCTTGTTTTCTAGTGTGGTAATAGTTGGGAATAAGATTAGGAGGATTGAGAAGTAGGTGAGAGATGCTAGTTGGCCGATGATAATGAATGGGTGCTCTACTGGTTGGCTACCAATTCATGTTAGGATAAATAGGTTAGCCACTAGGATTCAAAATAGGACTTGGGATAAGGGACGGAAGGTTATAGCTCGTTGTTTTGATTTGTGTAGGAGTGGGGCTAGGAAAAGGACTAGTACGGATGCTGCTAGGGCTAGGACTCCTCCTAGTTTGTTGGGGATAGATCGTAGGATGGCGTATGCAAATAGGAAATATCATTCTGGTTTAATATGGGGTGGTGTTACTAGAGGGTTGGCTGGAGAGAAATTTTCTGGGTCTCCTAGGAGGGTGGGGGAGAAGAGGGCTAGGGTCGTTAGGAAAAGGAGTATAATAGTGAATCCTATTAGGTCTTTGAGCGAGAAGTATGGATGGAATGGGATTTTGTCAGAGTTGGATTGAAGTCCTAGGGGGTTGTTTGAGCCGGTTTCGTGAAGGAAGGTGAGGTGGACGATGGTTAGGCCTGCGATTATGAATGGGAGGAGGAAATGTAGGGCGAAGAAGCGGGTTAGTGTGGGATTGTCTACTGAGAATCCTCCTCAGGCCCATTCTACTAGGGTTTGGCCGATGTATGGGATGGCTGAGAATAGGTTGGTAATTACGGTTGCCCCTCAGAATGATATTTGGCCTCATGGGAGGACGTAGCCTACGAAGGCGGTTGCTATGAGTGTTAGGAGAAGGATTACTCCTGTGTTTCAAGTCTCTTTGTTAAGGTATGAGCCGTAGTAGAAGCCTCGTCCGATGTGTAAATAGATGCAGATGAAGAATATCGAGGCTCCGTTTGCGTGGAGGTTGCGGATAAGTCAGCCGTATTGGACGTTGCGGCATGTGTGGGCGACGGATGAAAAGGCGAGGGTTGTGTCTGCAGTGTAGTGTATTGCTAGTAGGAGGCCTGTTATGATTTGTGTGATTAGGCATAGTCCTAGTAGGGACCCGAAGTTTCATCAGGCGGAAATGTTGGAGGGGGTTGGTAAGTCGATTAGGGAGTTGTTGATTATTTTTAGGAGGGGATGTTGTTTACGGAGGTTTGGGGCCATTAGTGGGTTGTGTAGATTATTAGGAGGATTAGGATTGATAGGGCGAATGATCCCAGGTATGTTTTGATGAGTCCTGTGTGAAGGGAGGTGGAGGTTTTGGTTGCGGTTAGTTGAAGGTCAGCAAGTCCTTCTGGTCCTATTTTTTTATACCATGATAGATCAATGAGGTGGGAAGAAATTTTTTGTCCTATGTATATTAGGCCTGCAGAGGCTGGGCGGTGTGTTAGGGGATTGAAGTAACCTAATGAGGAGGAGAAGTTTGAGTATGTGCTTTGTTTGGGGTAAGTTAGTGTGTGGGTTATGTTTGCTAGTTCGATTGCTAGGAGGATTCCTAGGATCGTTAGTAGTAAGGCAGCGGTTTTTATATGTGCTGGTATCGTTATGGGTGGGGTTTTTGTTGGGGTGATGTATGATGTAATGATTAAGCCGGCTGTGATGCTGCCTAGTGCTAGGCGGGTGATTGGGTTAATGATTTTTGGGTCGTTTTCGTTTATAGGAGTGATTGCAGGGATGCGGGTGTGTCCTGTTTGGACTATTATAGTTATCCGTAGGGTATAGGTTGCGGTGAATGATGTTGCTAGTAAGGTGACTAGCAGGGCTCAGGTATTTAGATAGGAGGTATTTAGACTTTCGATGATTAGGTCTTTTGAATAGAATCCTGCTAGGAATGGGGTTCCTATTAAGGCAAGGTTGCCGATGGTTAGGCATGAGGTTGTTGTTGGGAGTATTTTTTGGAGGCTTCCTATTTTTCGGATATCTTGTTCTCCGTTGAGGTTGTGGATGATGGACCCTGAGCAGAGGAATAGTATAGCTTTAAAGAAGGCGTGGGTTGAAATATGCAGGAATGCTAGTTGTGGTAGGTTTAGGCCGATGGTGACTATTATTAATCCTAATTGGCTTGATGTTGAGAAGGCAATGATTTTTTTGATGTCGTTTTGTGTTAGAGCGCATGTGGCGGCAAATATTGTGGATATGGCTCCTAGGCATAGGCATAGTGTTATGGCAGTTTGATTGTTGGTGAGTAGTGGGTGGGTGCGGATGAGTAGGAAAATTCCGGCAACAACTATTGTGCTTGAGTGTAGTAGGGCGGATACTGGGGTTGGTCCTTCTATGGCAGAGGGGAGTCATGGATGTAGTCCGAATTGGGCTGATTTTCCTGTTGCTGCTAGGATTAGGCCTAGCAGGGGGAGTGTTGGGGTTTGTTGATTTGAGAAGGCTTGTTGCATTTCTCAGGAATTTGTAGTGGATGCAAGTCAGGCTATGGTGAGGATGAGGCCAATATCCCCGATTCGGTTGTATAGGATGGCTTGTAGTGCGGCTGTGTTGGCTTCTGCTCGGCCTTGTCATCAGCCGATTAGTAGGAATGATATGATTCCTACTCCTTCTCAGCCAATGAACAGAAGGAATATGTTGTTGGAGACTGTTAGGATTAATATGGCGATTAAGAATAGTAGGAGGTGAGAGAAGAATTTATTGATATATGGTTCAGAGTTTATGTATCATGATGCAAATTGTAGGATGGATCATGTTACAAATAATGCGATAGGAAAGAATATTATAGAATATAAATCTATTTTGAGGCTTATTGGGATTTTGAAGTTTGAGATGAATTTTCATTCTCAGCAGGAGGTGATGCTCTCTGTGCCGGAGTGCAGGAAGAGTGTCATTGGGATTAGGCTGGTGAAGAAGGCAGTTTTGATAGCTTGGGTGATGGTGTTGGGGGAGTTTTGGTACTTTTCTGATAGGAAGGGGGGGATTGTTGGGGTTAGGATTAGTATTAGTGTGAGTATTATAGATGTGTTTAGTAGTAATGCTAAGTCCATTACTTTTACTTGGATTTGCACCAAGGTGGATGGTTCCTAAGACCAGTGGATTACTGCTATCCTTTAAAAGTAAGGAGGCTGAGATTTTAGACTCAGATGCAGGAGTTAGCAGTCCCTGCTGGTTAAACTCCCCCTTGGCAGGTAAGAAGGGTCTAACTTCTATTTTTAGAATCACAGTCTAATGTTTGGTTTGAAACTATACTTGCATATGGGGATTCCTGAGATGAGTTCTGGTTTTGTGATCAGTAGGAGTATTGGGAGGATGTGAAGTGTTATTAGGAGGTGCTCTCGTGTGTTTGAATTTTGGATAGAGGTGATGTGGGTTGGTGTTGTTCCTCGTTGGGTTGTTAGTAGTATGAATAGGGTGTATGCAGCGGTTAATAGGGTGGCTATTCCTGTTAGGATGATGGTATAGTTAGATCAGTTGAATAATGTAATTATGATTGTAAGTTCTGCTATTAAGTTGGTTGTTGGTGGGAGGGCCATGTTTGTTAGGTTTGCTAGTAGTCATCAAGTGGCCATGAGTGGGAGGATGGGCTGAAGGTTGCGTGTTAGGAGTAGAATTCGGCTGTGTGTGCGTTCATAATTTGTGTTAGCTAGGCAGAATAGCATGGATGAGGTGAGGCCGTGGGAGATTATAAGGATTATTGCCCCGGTAAATGATCATTGGGTTTGGATTATGCTGGCAGCGATGACTAATCCTATGTGGCTAACTGATGAATAGGCGATTAATGCTTTTAGGTCAGTTTGGCGAAGGCAGATGGAGCTTGTTATTAGTGCCCCTCATAGTGATAAGGCAAGGAATGGATAGTGTAGGTAGTTTATTAGGGGGGTTATTAAGGTCGTGATTCGTATGATGCCATAGCCTCCTAGTTTGAGTAGTAGGGCGGCGAGTAATATGGAGCCTGCGATTGGTGCTTCGACGTGGGCTTTTGGTAATCATAGGTGGACTCCATATAGGGGGGCTTTTACTATGAATGCTATGAGTAGGGCTACTCCTGATAGTAGGCTTGTCCATGAAGTTGTTATTGGAGAGTTTATTAGGTTCAGTATGGTTAGGTGTAGGGTTCCAATTTGTGTGTGCAGGTTGAGGATAGTGACTAGGAGGGGTAGTGAGCTGATAAGGGTATAGAATAGGAGGTAAATGCCAGCGCTTAGGCGTTCTGGTTGGTTGCCTCATCGGGTGATTAGGATTAGGGTTGGGATTAGGGTTGCTTCGAATGCAATGTAGAATATTGTTAGTTCTGTGGCTGAGAATGCTAGGATAATGAATGGTTGAATTGAAATTAGGGTGGAAATAAATATTCGTTTGCGTGTGGTGGGTTCGGTGTTTAGGTGGTTTTGGCTTGCTATCATTATTAGTGGTAGTAGTCAACATGATAGTGTTATCAGGGGGGAGGAGATTTGGTCAATTCCTGTTCATTGGGTTATGGTTTTGTGTGGGTAGTATGTGGGGGTTAACCAGTGGAGGCTAATAGTGGCAATTAGTAGGCTGTGCATAGTGATGTTGGTTCATAAAAATTTTGTTGGTGAGAGGAGGGCTGTGGGTAGGAGTATAATAGTTGGTAAAATAATTTTTAGCATTGTAGTAGGTTGAGGTTGTGGAGATGGTCTGAGCCGTGCGTTCGGGTAGAGGCTACTAGTATTGCCAGTCCGGTGCCTGCTTCGCAGGCTGAGAATGCTAGTATTAGGATAGGTGCTAGGGTTAGGGAGGGTGTTTGATTCTCGATGGGGAGGGTTGACAGGGCTATGTATATGGATAATATTATGCTTTCTAGGCATAGTAAAGTGGAGATTAAGTGGGTTCGGTGGAATGCTAGTCCTAGGCCGCTTAGAGTAAAGGCTGAGTAAAAGCTTAAGTGTAGTAGCGACATAAGAAAGTCATAGGGTTGCACTATGGTTTGTTAAGCCGAAATTAACTGTCTTTTTTAGACTAACTTTCTTGCTTTTGTTTATTCTGCTCATTCTAGGCCTCCTTGTGTTCATTCGTAGACTAGTCCTAGTGTGAGTAGGAGAATAATTGCCGAGGTTCAGGTTAGGGTGGTGATTGGGGATTGGAGTTGTGTTGCCCAGGGGAGAGGAAGTAGTAATGCGATTTCTAAGTCGAATAAGAGGAATAAGATTGCTACTGAGAAAAAATCGGATTGAGAATGGGAGTCGGGCGGATCCTAGGGGGTCAAATCCGCATTCGTATGGTGATAGTTTTTCTGAGTCTGGGATGATTTGGGTGAGTCAGAAGTTTAATGTGGTTAGGATAATGGTTAGTGTGAGGGATAGCATTAGTATAAATATGATTATGTTGATTGCTCTTCTCTGGAGTTAAACCAGATTCTATGGATTGGAAGTCAATTGTAATGGATATACTAGAAGAGCATGATCCTCATCAGTAGATTGTGATGTAGAGGAATAATCAGATGATATCTACGAAATGTCAGTATCAAGCGGCGGCTTCGAATCCGAAGTGGTGGTTTGATGTGAAGTGGAATTTAACGAGCCGTAGTAGGCAAATGGATAGGAAGGATGATCCAATGATTACATGTAATCCGTGGAAGCCTGTGGCGACGAAGAATGTTGAGCCGTAAACTCCGTCGGCGATTGAGAATGGGGCTTCGTAGTATTCTATAGCCTGGAGGGCTGTGAAGTAAAATCCTAGTAGAATTGTTAGGGCTAGTGCTTGAATTGCTTGGTTGCGGTTGCCCTCTGTAATACTATGGTGGGCTCATGTGACGGTCACTCCTGATGCAAGGAGGATAGCTGTGTTTAGTAGAGGGACTTCTAATGGGTTGAGGGGCTTGATTCCTGTTGGAGGTCATTGTCCTCCTAGTTCGGGTGTTGGGACTAGGCTGGAGTGAAAGAATGCTCAAAAGAATCCTAGGAAGAAAAATGCTTCTGATGTAATGAATAGGATTATTCCGTATCGTAGGCCTTTTTGTACGGTGGGTGTGTGGTGGCCTTGAAAGGTAGCCTCTCGTACGATGTCTCGTCATCATTGGATTATGATTAGGATTGTGGTTAATAGGCCTAGGGTTAGTAAGTGTGAGGAGTTATGGTGAAATCATATGATTAGTCCTGATGTAGTAAGTAGGGCGGCAATTGCTCCGAAGATGGGTCATGGGCTTGGGTCTACTATGTGGTATGAATGTGCTTGGTGGGCCATTAAATGTTTTCTTGTAAGTAGAGGCTTAGTAATAGGACGAAGACGTAGGCCTGGATTATGGCTACTGCGATTTCCAGGATAGTAAGTAACATAAGGATTATGGCAGTAAGGGCGGATACGGCTGGCAGGATTGGGAGGAGAACTGAGGTGGCTGTGGAAATGAGTTGGATTAGTAGGTGCCCTGCGGTTAGGTTTGCAGTTAATCGCACTCCTAGTGCTAGTGGGCGGATGAGGAGGCTGATGGTTTCGATTAAGATGAGTGCTGGGATGAGGGGGGTGGGTGTGCCCTCTGGAAGGAGGTGGCCTAGGGATGTTGAGGGTTGATTTCGTAGACCTGTGAGGAGGGTGGCTAGTCATAGGGGGAAGGCAAGTGCCATGTTTATGGATAGTTGGGTGGTTGGGGTGAATGTATATGGGAGAAGGCCTAGTAGGTTGATTGATAGTAGTAGTACTATTAAGGAGGTTAGGGTTAGGGCTCATTTATGGCCGTTTTTATTTAGTGGGATTATAAGTTGTTTTGTGATGAGGTTTAGTAGCCATGATTGAATGGTATGGAGGCGGTTAGTGAGTCATCGGCTGTTTGGGGAAGGGATCAGGAGTGCTGGGAATAGTATTGAGATTAGGATGAGTGGGATGCCTATGAGGCTAGGGGTTGCGAATTGGTCAAAGAAGCTTAGGTTCATGGTCAGGTTCATGGGGTGGTTTTATATGGTAGGGCGTGTTTGGTTAAAGGTAGGTTGGTTTGGAGGAATGCTAGGACTTTTGGTTGAATGATTAGGAGGAATGTGAATCATGTCAATAGTATAATGGAAAATCACGGGTTTGGGTTTAGTTGTGGCATATCATTAAGGAGGGGTTAGGTCCTCTTTCTCTAGCTTAAAAGGCTAGTGCTGTTACATAGCTTCTTAATGATTAGGATGATAGTAGTGAGGATCAGTTTTCGAAGTGGGTGAGTGGTACTGATTCAATTACGATTGGTATGTAGCTATGATTTGCGCCACAAATTTCTGAACATTGGCCGTAGAAGACACCTGGGCGGGTGGTGATGAATGATGTCTGGTTTAGTCGGCCTGGGATGGCGTCTGTTTTTACTCCTAGGGTTGGTACGGCTCAGGAGTGAAGTACGTCGTTGGCTGTTACAATAATACGCATGTGTGACTCTATGGGGATGACAATTCGATGGTCAACTTCTAGTAAACGGAAATAGCCCGGGGGGAGTTCTGTTGAGGGGATTATGTATGAGTCAAATGTGAGGTCTTTGAAGTCGGTATATTCGTAAGATCAGTATCATTGGTGGCCGATGGCTTTCAGTGTCAGGTCAGGTTCGTCAATTTCGTCTATTATGTATAGAATTTGTAATGATGGGAGGGCAAGTAGGATGAGGACGATAGCTGGTAGGATTGTTCAGATTAGTTCTACTTCTTGGGCGTCGACAGTGTTGGAGGATAGTTTTTCTATAAGTATAAGTGCTAAGAGGTATAGGACTAGGCTGCAGATAGTTAGTGCAACCATTAGAGCGTGGTCGTGGAATTCGACTAGTTCTTCTATGATTGGGGATGATGCATCTTGAAACCCAAATTGTGAGTGGTTAGCCATGTGGGGTGTACAGGGTTTTCACTTGTGACTTAGCCTTGACAAGGCTATGTAATTGTTTTACTAACATCCCATAAGAAAGAAGCATAAGTGGTTTGATGCGGTTGGCTTGAAACCAGCGTATGAGGGTTCGATTCCTTCCTTTCTTGGATTTGGACAAAGGCTGGTTCTTCGAAGGTGTGGTATGGGGGTGGGCAGCCATGAATTCATTCGATGTTTGTTGATGTTAGTTCTGGTTGTAGGACTTTTCGTTTTGATGCGAAGGCCTCTCAGATGATAAATATCAGCATAATTACAGCTGTTATGGAAATTAGGGAGCCGATGGATGATATAGTGTTTCATAGGGTGTAAGCGTCTGGGTAGTCTGAATATCGGCGTGGTATACCAGCTAAGCCTAGGAAGTGTTGTGGGAAGAATGTTAGGTTTACACCAGTGAATATTACCCCAAAATGGGCTTTGGCTCATGTTTGGTGTAAGGTAAATCCGGTGAATAATTGGAATCAGTGAGTGAATCCTGCTAGGATAGCAAATACGGCCCCTATTGATAGTACATAATGGAAGTGGGCAACTACGTAATATGTATCATGTAGGGCGATGTCTAATGAAGAATTTGCTAGTACGATTCCGGTTAGGCCTCCAATTGTGAATAGGAAGATAAATCCTAAGGCTCATAGTATTGGAGGATCTCATTTGATAGTCCCCCCATGGAGTGTGGCTAGTCAGCTGAACACTTTGATACCGGTTGGGATTGCGATGATTATTGTGGCTGATGTGAAGTAGGCTCGTGTGTCTACGTCTATTCCTACAGTGAATATGTGGTGAGCTCATACAATGAATCCTAGGAATCCAATGGATAGTATAGCTCAGACTATTCCTATGTAACCGAATGGTTCTTTTTTGCCTGAGTAGTATGCCACTACGTGAGAGATGATCCCGAATCCTGGGAGGATTAGAATATAAACTTCTGGATGGCCGAAGAATCAGAATAGGTGTTGGTATAATACTGGGTCACCTCCCCCAGCGGGGTCGAAGAATGTAGTATTTAGGTTGCGGTCTGTTAGTAATATAGTGATGCCGGCGGCGAGAACTGGTAGGGATAGTAGGAGTAGAACGGCGGTAATGAGGACTGATCATACGAATAAGGGCGTTTGGTATTGGGATAGGGCTGGGGGTTTTATGTTAATAGCTGTTGTAATGAAGTTAATTGCTCCTAGGATTGATGAAATACCTGCTAGGTGAAGGGAGAAGATAGCGAGGTCTACTGAAGCTCCGGCGTGGGCTAGGTTGCCGGCTAGAGGGGGGTATACGGTTCATCCAGTCCCTGCTCCTGCTTCTACTGTGGAAGATGCTAGCAGGAGAAGGAAGGAGGGGGGAAGAAGTCAGAAGCTTATGTTGTTTATGCGGGGAAATGCTATGTCTGGAGCGCCAATTATAAGTGGGACAAGTCAGTTACCGAATCCTCCGATTATAATTGGTATAACTATAAAGAAGATTATTACAAAGGCATGTGCGGTAACAATTACGTTATAGATTTGGTCATCTCCTAGTAGGGTCCCTGGTTGTCCGAGCTCTGCGCGGATGAGTAGGCTTAGGGCTGTACCGACTATACCGGCTCAAGCGCCGAAGATGAGGTATAGGGTGCCGATATCTTTGTGGTTGGTGGAGAATAGTCATCGGGTAATGAAAGTCACAGGTAAGATGGCTGAGTGCTAAGGCGTTAGGCTGTAGACCTTTTTACAGAGGTTCAATTCCTCTTCTTATCGGCTCTGTAGTGAAATTCATGTTGAGTTGCAAGCTCATTGATGTACATTGAGTGTACCGGAGCCTTATTTAGACGGAAGCCTGTTGGTTTGGGCATCTAGCTGTTAACTAGGATTTTGTGGGATCGAAGCCCGCCTGTCTAGAGTAAGGCCCTAGCTTAATTAAAGCACTTGAGTTGCATTCATGGGATGTAGGTTAATGTCCTACGGGTCTTAGCAGAAACTAAGAGGTTTTAACTCTTGTTTAAGGCTTTGAAGGCCTTCGGTTTGTGTTATCCTAAGTTTCTATGTTGTTGTCAGGATTATTGGGGAGATCGGAAGGAGTAGAATGGATAGGGAGGTTAGGATAGCAATTGAGATGTTTGGTGCTTTGTTGGTGTGTCACTGTTTCATGTAGTTTGTGGAGTTTGGGGGGAGTGTGATTGTTGAGTAGAAGGCGAGTCGTAGGTAGAAAAATAGTCCTAGAAGTGATAGTATTGCTATCAATGTTGCTGTTGGCGTGAGGTCTTGTTTTGTTAGATCAAGGATGATGAGTCATTTTGGGAGGAACCCTGTTAGTGGGGGTAAGCCTGCTAGTGAAAGGAGTGTCAGTGTGAGTGCAGAATATAGGATTGGAGTTTTTGTCCATGAGATTATTATTGTGGATAGTTTTAGGACTTTGGTTGTGTTGAGTGTGAGGAATACAGTGGAGGTTATAATTGAGTAGATGAGGAAGTTTAGTAGGGTGAGGTTTGGATTGTAGATGATAATGATAGTTATTCAGCCTAGGTGGGAGATGGATGAGAAGGCCAAGATTTTGCGTATTTGAGTTTGGTTGAGGCCTATTCAGCCTCCTAAAGCTGTGGATGCGATGGCTATGATTGATAGGAGGATAGGATTTATGGAGTGTGATACTATGAGTAGAATTGTAAGTGGGGGCAATTTTATGATTGTGGATAGGAGTAGGGCGGTGGTTAAAGAGGAGCCTTGTAGGACTTCTGGGAACCAAAAGTGGAATGGCACTAGGCCTAGTTTTATTGCGATTGCTGTGGTTAAAAGGATGCAGGATGTAGGATTGTTTATTTGGGTAATGTCTCATTGGCCTGTGGCTCAGGCATTGGTTATGCTGGAGAAGAGTAGGAGTGTTGATGCAGCTGCTTGGATTAGGAAATATTTAATTGTGGCTTCGATTGCACGGGGGTGGTGGGATTTTGCAATTAGTGGGATGATCGCAAGAGTATTAATTTCTAGTCCTGTTCAAGCTATGATTCAATGGTTGCTTGAAACTGTGATGGTGGTTCCCAGTAAGAGGCTTGTTATGAGGATCAGTTTTGCATGGGGGTTCATTAGTAGGGGAAGGGGTTAAACCATCATTTTCGGGGTATGGGCCCGATAGCTTTGTTAGCTTACTCTACTAGAAAGTAATATAATGGAAGTATGGAGGGTTTTGATCTCTTCTGTGTAGGTTCGATTCCTACTTTTCTAATTTGTATGGAGGTTTGGGGAGGAAATGAGAGGGCTGGTATACCTCTATGTTCACTTTATCATAGTGACCCTTTGTGTTCAGGCACATTTCCTGAGAGGAAGTACAGGAGTCTTAGGTGAGGGGGTAGTCCTGCATAGCAGATTGGTATGCTTACGTGTCATAGGCATAGGGCTAGTGTTAGGGGGAGGAAGCTTTTCCATAGAAGATGTATGAGTTGATCGTAGCGGAATCGTGGGTATGAGGCGCGAATCCATAAGAAGCTGAAGGATAATAGTAGGACTTTTATAGCAAGAATGGTTGGGAATAATTCTGATGGCAAGTTTAAGGTGCTTGGGTTTAGAAACAGGATGGTAGTTAATGTATTTATAAGTATAATGTTTGCGTATTCGGCTAGGAAGAATAGGGCGAAGGGCCCTGCGGCGTACTCGACATTGAAGCCTGATACTAATTCTGATTCTCCTTCTGTTAGATCGAATGGGGCTCGGTTTGTTTCAGCTAGGGTTGAGATGAATCATATTATTGCGAGAGGTCATGATGAGAAGATTAGGTACAGGGGCTCTTGGGTTGTGGCTAGGGTATCTAGGGTATAATTACCGCTTAGGGTGATGATTGAGAGGAGAATAATGGCCAGGGTAACTTCGTATGAGATTGTTTGGGCTACTGCCCGTAGTGCTCCGATTAATGCATATTTTGAGTTGGAGGCTCATCCTGATCATAAGATTGAGTATACTGCTAGACTTGATATGGCAATTAGGAATAAGAGGCCTAAGTTTAGGTCGGTGAGTGAAAATGGAAGAGGGAGGGGGATCCAGATTGTGAGGGCTAGGAGCAGGGCTAGTATGGGGGTTATGGTGAAGAGGAATGGGGAGGATGTGGATGGGCGGATGGGCTCTTTGATAAACAGTTTTACTCCGTCTGCTACGGGTTGTAGGAGGCCATATGGTCCTGTGATGTTGGGGCCTTTTCGGGCTTGTATGTAGCTTAGGACTTTTCGTTCTACTAATGTCAAGAAGGCTACGGCAATGAGAATTGGGATAGCATAAGACAGCGATATTAAGAGGTAGGTTAGAAGGGGGTGTTTGATCATGGGTGGGAAGAGCTAGAGAGAGGATTTGAACCTCTGGGTAAAGGGCTTAAGCCTTTTGCATTTACCGGTCTCTGCCACGCTAGCGGCCCTTTTTTAGGGGGTAAGGTGTAGTTACTGGTGTCTTGGTCGTAATTTAGATGCGTTCATTACTTTTAGGGAGGCTTGCCTGGGGTATTGGCCTCACTTTCCCGGTCCTTTCGTACTAGGGAAAGTTTATCATAGATAGAAACCGACCTGGATTGCTCCGGTCTGAACTCAGATCACGTAGGACTGTTAATCGTTGAACAAACGAACCCTTAATAGCGGCTGCACCATTAGGATGTCCTGATCCAACATCGAGGTCGTAAACCTCCTTGTCGATATGGGCTCTTGAAGGAGATTGCGCTGTTATCCCTGGGGTAGCTTGGTTCATTAATCAGATGTACTGGGTCTGGGTACTGTTAGTACGTTGAGGGGTTGCTCTTGGTCAAGAGGTGTGGTCTTGTTTTTGGGGGCTTTGTTCTCCCCCAAGGTCGCCCCAACCAAAAAATACATACCAGCATCCGGCTTTGGTGATCCCTGGTGGGAGGCTTGAAAAATGTGGATAGTGGTTGTTGATTTTTAAGTTCCACAGGGTCTTCTCGTCTTATGTAATTATTCCTGCTTTTGTACAGGAGGATCAATTTCACTGATTATTCACAAGAGACAGTTAAGACCTCGTTTAGCCATTCATACAAGTCCCGATTTATGAGACAATTGATTGCGCTACCTTCGCACGGTTAGGATACCGCGGCCGTTAAACGTTGTGTCACCGGGCAGGCGTCACCTTTAATACTTGGTTGGCTAAAGGCTATGTTTTTGGTAAACAGTCGGGCCTTGGGTTTGCCTAGTTCCTTTTGTGAATTTAAATCTTTCTATTGGGCGCTCCTGAATGTTGGGTTAACAGGGTGGGGTAGTATTAAATCTTGTGGTAGTTGTAGTACTAGTTTGATCTGTTAATAATTTGTGAGATGTAAGTTTGCGCTTGAGAGGGAGGGAGCCCGAGTTACTTATTTTAGCATAAATTCTTCTATGGATATAGGTTGGCCTATTAGTGGTGAGGGATTCATGGAATTTGGAAATCTTTTTAGGGCAGAGCTTTGACGCACTCTTTATTGATGGCTGCTTAAAGGCCCACAATTAGTGTATTTGTAATCTTATCCGCTGGGAGAGGTTGTGTCCTATTTTAAAGGAGCTGTACCTCCTTCAAATTGCTCCTAATTTTCTACGGGGGAGTTGTTTAATGTCTGGGGAGAGAAATTAGGGTAGAACTTAAATTCATTTCACAGGCAACCAGCTATCACCCAGCTCGGTTGGCTTTTCACTTCTACTAGCAAGTCATCCCACTCTTTTGCAACAGAGACGGGTTCGCTCATATATAGCTGCTTGCGAGTAGCTCGCTTGGGTTTCGGGAGGACAAGCTTAAATTCGTTTTGCTTGATTGTTCTCGCTAAATCATGATGCAAAAGGTACAAGGGTTTATCTTTGCTGTTTAGTGCTTGGGTTTTCACTGCTATTTCATCATTCCCTTGCGGTACAAGATCTCTATAGCTCCAAAGTTGGTAGGTTCTTTTCTATCGCCTATACTAAGTTTATAAAATGTTTTTGTTAAAATATTGAGTTGATTTTTGATGTTTCAGGTGGGGGGGGGGGGGGGGGTTGGGCTAGAGGGTGGCTTCAAGGCGATCTGGTTAATTGCAGATATCTCTCGGGTGTAAGCTGAGTGCTTTGTATTATAGCTACGCCTTGGTATTCTAAGTGCACCTTCCGGTACACTTACCTTGTTACGACTTACCTCATCTTTAGCTTGTGGTGATATTAGTTATTTAAATTTGTAGCTTGTGAGGAGGGTGACGGGCGGTATGTACGTATCCCAGAGCCGATTTAAAGGAAGCTTTATTATCCTTCTTTACTGCTAAATCCGCCTTCTAGAGATAATTTCATACCTCTCTCCGTGTTTTCTATTAGTAGAAAATGTAGCCCATTTCTCCCGCCTCATAAGCTATACCTTGACCTGTCTTGCTAGCGGGAGGGCTATTGTGCTCACTGTTGCTCTCTCAGTAGAGGTGGGCTGGCGACGGCGGTATGTAGGCTGCTCTGGGCTAGAGGCGGTTGGGTGTAGCGTGGGTTATCGATTATAGAACAGGCTCCTCTAGGTGGGTTTGGGACACCGCCAAGTCCTTAGAGTTTTAAGCGTTTGTGCTCGTAGTTCTCGGGCGGGCACTTTGGTAGAGTTAAGTACCAAGATTTAGGGCTAGGCATAGTGGGGTATCTAATCCCAGTTTGGGCCCTAGCTTTAGTGGGGTTTGATCTTTCAGGCTTGCTAGGATAACTTTAATGGTGGTTTTAGATGTAACTTTAGCTTATGACAGCTCAGTTACATTTCGATCCTAGGCTAAGTGATAGTGCGTGTACCACTCTTTACGCCGTGTTACAGTTAATTTGGGCTTCTTGTGTGACCGCGGTGGCTGGCACAAGATTTACCAGCCCTGTGAGATGCTATAACTAAGTCAAGTTTACACTTATTGCTTAATGTTAATTACTGCTGAATACCCGTGGGGGTGTGGCTAAGCAAGGCGTCTTGGGCCGCAGGCAGGTTTGTGGGCGTGCCTGATACCTGCTCCTCTTATCTTGGTAAGAAATTAAGGGCATTTACACTGGGGCGCGGATACTTGCATGTATATATCTAGCAAAAACTAACTGTAAGGTTAGGACTAAGTCTTTTGTCCCCGGGTAGTGAAGCCAACCATCTTGGCATCTTCAGTGCCATGCTTTGGTTTAAGCTACAGGGACTGTTTGTTGTTTGTTGTTTGTTGTTTGTTGTTTGTTGTTTGTTGTTTGTTGTTTGTTGTTTGTTGTTTGTTGTTTGTTGTTTGTTGTTTGTTGTTTGTTGTTTGTTGTTTGTTGTTTGTTGTTTGTTGTTTGTTGTTTGTTGTTTGTTGTTTGTTGTTTGTTGTTTGTTGTTTGTTGTTTGTTGTTTGTTGTTTGTTGTTTGTTGTTTGTTTGTTGCCTATTGCTTGCTAGTTTTGCTTGTTGTTTGTAGGGGGGTTGGGTTAGTGATGGTGGGGGTATGGTGTGATAGATATGATTGGTGGGGGCAGGTTGTGTGTATTAATGTAACTCCAGCGTTGTTGGATGGGTGAAGAATGATGTATGTAAGAAGTGTGATGTGTGGGTTGGGTGATGTTTGGTGGGTTCCTATAGTTGAAGTTTTGACAACAGTGGCTTTTCGGGCCATTGATCTTGGAGAAAGGCCAAGTAGGAATTAATTATGATTTATTTTGTTTCTATATTAGCGGTGTGTTTTGTTTTGGGGGGGTTAGCAGTAGCGTCTAATCCTTCTCCTTATTATGGGGTGGTTGGTTTGGTAGTGGCGTCTGTGGTGGGTTGTGGGTGATTATTGAGCTTGGGGGTTTCGTTTGTATCTTTGGTGTTATTCATGGTGTATTTGGGTGGTATGTTGGTGGTTTTTGTGTATTCTGTTTCTTTAGCGGCGGATCCTTTCCCGGAAGCTTGGGGTGATTGGCGGGTCGTTGGGTATGGGTTTGGGTTTGTTTTGGTGATTATTGTGGGAGTGGTTGTTGGGGGTGTTGTGGAATGTCTGAAGTTTGGGATTGTTACTGTTGATAGTGCTGGGGTGAATTTGGTTCGGTTAGATTTTAGTGGTGTTGCGTTGTTTTATTCGTTGGGGGTGGGGATGTTTTTGGTAGCGGGTTGAGGGTTGTTGTTGACGTTGTTTGTTGTGTTAGAGCTTGTGCGGGGGTTGTCTCGGGGGGCCATTCGGGCAGTTTAATGTGGGTAGCAGAGAATAGTTTAATATAGAATACCAGCTTTGGGAGTTGGAGGTAAAGGTTCAATTCCTTTTTTTCTGATAGTGTAAGGGTACTTTGTTTACTGATTTTTGTGCGTAGAATGTGATGTTTTGTGTGTGAAATGATGTTTTTGATTTTATAGGAACCCTAGGAGTGTTCATGATATGGATTGTGATAATTCTTGGGATTTGCGATAAAATTTCATATTATCATGATATTCGTTTATTAATGGAATTCCAGCGGTGATAACGAATGAAAAAAACATGAATAAGTGATGAAAAATTTTACGATGATGATGACGTAAAAATTTAGCTAAAAGTCCCTAGTTTTGTTAGAAAACTTAGAGGAAGTGTAAAACGGAAAAATATGTCTAACGAGCATGAATATAATATCACCACGAGGAGATCTAGTAAGATCATAGTAGTGAATGCTAAACAAAGTGCATCAGTGCTGATATGATTCCCCGGATACGCAAACCGTCTCATTCAGTAACCCCTGAGAGTGACGAACAAGCCCGAGGGCCATCGTAGCCCACGTCTTAGATTGTATGCTCCTGCTCTAGCTACCATGGGCCATCTGTGAGGATTCCAAGAGAGAAAAAAGGAACCAATAGAAGAGAGCCACCCGGATGCCGCGATTACGAGGCAAGGTGTACCTGAAATAGTATGAATGTATCTGTGAATAACACTATTAGAGGCTTAATAGGTGTCATGGCCCTGAAAAAGGAACCAGAGGCGCAAAAGAGCAAGTAGTGCGAGGGGTGTAGGGGGAAAGAATGGGCCTGAAGCTAGTATCTTAGGACCTTATATGCGGCGCGTTGCTGGTTTCACGTGAGGTGTACGACCAATAAATAACCCAATCCTTTAGAAACAGGCACTTCAAGAGCTGTGTCATGTATAGTACTGCTACCATTAATAGTATGTGTTCCTAGCACTTACCGTATCCTTGAGTATAGATTTCATGTATAAGGGAGCACTGTGTATGTCTTTGATCCACTGGACTAGGCTTTTTGGGCTACGCCGGCGGGGAGGGTTCCTTGAAGGTAGGATGTATTCTGTGAAGTTAGGGTCTGACTTGATATTAATGACTTAGAGCATGTATGGTATGTATAATGTGGCCTAGAATTGTATGTAATAGTACATGGATTTGGGACAAAATACCCCTTCGGGGGGGGAAGGGGGGGGGGGGGTAACTCTAAGAAGGGAGTGATCTTCAGTCTTTGGTTTACAAGACCAATGTTTTTTATAAACTATTAGAGTGTTTAGTAGTTGAGTAGCTTGTTTTCTAGTGTGGTAATAGTTGGGAATAAGATTAGGAGGATTGAGAAGTAGGTGAGAGATGCTAGTTGGCCGATGATAATGAATGGGTGCTCTACTGGTTGGCTACCAATTCATGTTAGGATAAATAGGTTAGCCACTAGGATTCAAAATAGGACTTGGGATAAGGGACGGAAGGTTATAGCTCGTTGTTTTGATTTGTGTAGGAGTGGGGCTAGGAAAAGGACTAGTACGGATGCTGCTAGGGCTAGGACTCCTCCTAGTTTGTTGGGGATAGATCGTAGGATGGCGTATGCAAATAGGAAATATCATTCTGGTTTAATATGGGGTGGTGTTACTAGAGGGTTGGCTGGAGAGAAATTTTCTGGGTCTCCTAGGAGGGTGGGGGAGAAGAGGGCTAGGGTCGTTAGGAAAAGGAGTATAATAGTGAATCCTATTAGGTCTTTGAGCGAGAAGTATGGATGGAATGGGATTTTGTCAGAGTTGGATTGAAGTCCTAGGGGGTTGTTTGAGCCGGTTTCGTGAAGGAAGGTGAGGTGGACGATGGTTAGGCCTGCGATTATGAATGGGAGGAGGAAATGTAGGGCGAAGAAGCGGGTTAGTGTGGGATTGTCTACTGAGAATCCTCCTCAGGCCCATTCTACTAGGGTTTGGCCGATGTATGGGATGGCTGAGAATAGGTTGGTAATTACGGTTGCCCCTCAGAATGATATTTGGCCTCATGGGAGGACGTAGCCTACGAAGGCGGTTGCTATGAGTGTTAGGAGAAGGATTACTCCTGTGTTTCAAGTCTCTTTGTTAAGGTATGAGCCGTAGTAGAAGCCTCGTCCGATGTGTAAATAGATGCAGATGAAGAATATCGAGGCTCCGTTTGCGTGGAGGTTGCGGATAAGTCAGCCGTATTGGACGTTGCGGCATGTGTGGGCGACGGATGAAAAGGCGAGGGTTGTGTCTGCAGTGTAGTGTATTGCTAGTAGGAGGCCTGTTATGATTTGTGTGATTAGGCATAGTCCTAGTAGGGACCCGAAGTTTCATCAGGCGGAAATGTTGGAGGGGGTTGGTAAGTCGATTAGGGAGTTGTTGATTATTTTTAGGAGGGGATGTTGTTTACGGAGGTTTGGGGCCATTAGTGGGTTGTGTAGATTATTAGGAGGATTAGGATTGATAGGGCGAATGATCCCAGGTATGTTTTGATGAGTCCTGTGTGAAGGGAGGTGGAGGTTTTGGTTGCGGTTAGTTGAAGGTCAGCAAGTCCTTCTGGTCCTATTTTTTTATACCATGATAGATCAATGAGGTGGGAAGAAATTTTTTGTCCTATGTATATTAGGCCTGCAGAGGCTGGGCGGTGTGTTAGGGGATTGAAGTAACCTAATGAGGAGGAGAAGTTTGAGTATGTGCTTTGTTTGGGGTAAGTTAGTGTGTGGGTTATGTTTGCTAGTTCGATTGCTAGGAGGATTCCTAGGATCGTTAGTAGTAAGGCAGCGGTTTTTATATGTGCTGGTATCGTTATGGGTGGGGTTTTTGTTGGGGTGATGTATGATGTAATGATTAAGCCGGCTGTGATGCTGCCTAGTGCTAGGCGGGTGATTGGGTTAATGATTTTTGGGTCGTTTTCGTTTATAGGAGTGATTGCAGGGATGCGGGTGTGTCCTGTTTGGACTATTATAGTTATCCGTAGGGTATAGGTTGCGGTGAATGATGTTGCTAGTAAGGTGACTAGCAGGGCTCAGGTATTTAGATAGGAGGTATTTAGACTTTCGATGATTAGGTCTTTTGAATAGAATCCTGCTAGGAATGGGGTTCCTATTAAGGCAAGGTTGCCGATGGTTAGGCATGAGGTTGTTGTTGGGAGTATTTTTTGGAGGCTTCCTATTTTTCGGATATCTTGTTCTCCGTTGAGGTTGTGGATGATGGACCCTGAGCAGAGGAATAGTATAGCTTTAAAGAAGGCGTGGGTTGAAATATGCAGGAATGCTAGTTGTGGTAGGTTTAGGCCGATGGTGACTATTATTAATCCTAATTGGCTTGATGTTGAGAAGGCAATGATTTTTTTGATGTCGTTTTGTGTTAGAGCGCATGTGGCGGCAAATATTGTGGATATGGCTCCTAGGCATAGGCATAGTGTTATGGCAGTTTGATTGTTGGTGAGTAGTGGGTGGGTGCGGATGAGTAGGAAAATTCCGGCAACAACTATTGTGCTTGAGTGTAGTAGGGCGGATACTGGGGTTGGTCCTTCTATGGCAGAGGGGAGTCATGGATGTAGTCCGAATTGGGCTGATTTTCCTGTTGCTGCTAGGATTAGGCCTAGCAGGGGGAGTGTTGGGGTTTGTTGATTTGAGAAGGCTTGTTGCATTTCTCAGGAATTTGTAGTGGATGCAAGTCAGGCTATGGTGAGGATGAGGCCAATATCCCCGATTCGGTTGTATAGGATGGCTTGTAGTGCGGCTGTGTTGGCTTCTGCTCGGCCTTGTCATCAGCCGATTAGTAGGAATGATATGATTCCTACTCCTTCTCAGCCAATGAACAGAAGGAATATGTTGTTGGAGACTGTTAGGATTAATATGGCGATTAAGAATAGTAGGAGGTGAGAGAAGAATTTATTGATATATGGTTCAGAGTTTATGTATCATGATGCAAATTGTAGGATGGATCATGTTACAAATAATGCGATAGGAAAGAATATTATAGAATATAAATCTATTTTGAGGCTTATTGGGATTTTGAAGTTTGAGATGAATTTTCATTCTCAGCAGGAGGTGATGCTCTCTGTGCCGGAGTGCAGGAAGAGTGTCATTGGGATTAGGCTGGTGAAGAAGGCAGTTTTGATAGCTTGGGTGATGGTGTTGGGGGAGTTTTGGTACTTTTCTGATAGGAAGGGGGGGATTGTTGGGGTTAGGATTAGTATTAGTGTGAGTATTATAGATGTGTTTAGTAGTAATGCTAAGTCCATTACTTTTACTTGGATTTGCACCAAGGTGGATGGTTCCTAAGACCAGTGGATTACTGCTATCCTTTAAAAGTAAGGAGGCTGAGATTTTAGACTCAGATGCAGGAGTTAGCAGTCCCTGCTGGTTAAACTCCCCCTTGGCAGGTAAGAAGGGTCTAACTTCTATTTTTAGAATCACAGTCTAATGTTTGGTTTGAAACTATACTTGCATATGGGGATTCCTGAGATGAGTTCTGGTTTTGTGATCAGTAGGAGTATTGGGAGGATGTGAAGTGTTATTAGGAGGTGCTCTCGTGTGTTTGAATTTTGGATAGAGGTGATGTGGGTTGGTGTTGTTCCTCGTTGGGTTGTTAGTAGTATGAATAGGGTGTATGCAGCGGTTAATAGGGTGGCTATTCCTGTTAGGATGATGGTATAGTTAGATCAGTTGAATAATGTAATTATGATTGTAAGTTCTGCTATTAAGTTGGTTGTTGGTGGGAGGGCCATGTTTGTTAGGTTTGCTAGTAGTCATCAAGTGGCCATGAGTGGGAGGATGGGCTGAAGGTTGCGTGTTAGGAGTAGAATTCGGCTGTGTGTGCGTTCATAATTTGTGTTAGCTAGGCAGAATAGCATGGATGAGGTGAGGCCGTGGGAGATTATAAGGATTATTGCCCCGGTAAATGATCATTGGGTTTGGATTATGCTGGCAGCGATGACTAATCCTATGTGGCTAACTGATGAATAGGCGATTAATGCTTTTAGGTCAGTTTGGCGAAGGCAGATGGAGCTTGTTATTAGTGCCCCTCATAGTGATAAGGCAAGGAATGGATAGTGTAGGTAGTTTATTAGGGGGGTTATTAAGGTCGTGATTCGTATGATGCCATAGCCTCCTAGTTTGAGTAGTAGGGCGGCGAGTAATATGGAGCCTGCGATTGGTGCTTCGACGTGGGCTTTTGGTAATCATAGGTGGACTCCATATAGGGGGGCTTTTACTATGAATGCTATGAGTAGGGCTACTCCTGATAGTAGGCTTGTCCATGAAGTTGTTATTGGAGAGTTTATTAGGTTCAGTATGGTTAGGTGTAGGGTTCCAATTTGTGTGTGCAGGTTGAGGATAGTGACTAGGAGGGGTAGTGAGCTGATAAGGGTATAGAATAGGAGGTAAATGCCAGCGCTTAGGCGTTCTGGTTGGTTGCCTCATCGGGTGATTAGGATTAGGGTTGGGATTAGGGTTGCTTCGAATGCAATGTAGAATATTGTTAGTTCTGTGGCTGAGAATGCTAGGATAATGAATGGTTGAATTGAAATTAGGGTGGAAATAAATATTCGTTTGCGTGTGGTGGGTTCGGTGTTTAGGTGGTTTTGGCTTGCTATCATTATTAGTGGTAGTAGTCAACATGATAGTGTTATCAGGGGGGAGGAGATTTGGTCAATTCCTGTTCATTGGGTTATGGTTTTGTGTGGGTAGTATGTGGGGGTTAACCAGTGGAGGCTAATAGTGGCAATTAGTAGGCTGTGCATAGTGATGTTGGTTCATAAAAATTTTGTTGGTGAGAGGAGGGCTGTGGGTAGGAGTATAATAGTTGGTAAAATAATTTTTAGCATTGTAGTAGGTTGAGGTTGTGGAGATGGTCTGAGCCGTGCGTTCGGGTAGAGGCTACTAGTATTGCCAGTCCGGTGCCTGCTTCGCAGGCTGAGAATGCTAGTATTAGGATAGGTGCTAGGGTTAGGGAGGGTGTTTGATTCTCGATGGGGAGGGTTGACAGGGCTATGTATATGGATAATATTATGCTTTCTAGGCATAGTAAAGTGGAGATTAAGTGGGTTCGGTGGAATGCTAGTCCTAGGCCGCTTAGAGTAAAGGCTGAGTAAAAGCTTAAGTGTAGTAGCGACATAAGAAAGTCATAGGGTTGCACTATGGTTTGTTAAGCCGAAATTAACTGTCTTTTTTAGACTAACTTTCTTGCTTTTGTTTATTCTGCTCATTCTAGGCCTCCTTGTGTTCATTCGTAGACTAGTCCTAGTGTGAGTAGGAGAATAATTGCCGAGGTTCAGGTTAGGGTGGTGATTGGGGATTGGAGTTGTGTTGCCCAGGGGAGAGGAAGTAGTAATGCGATTTCTAAGTCGAATAAGAGGAATAAGATTGCTACTGAGAAAAAATCGGATTGAGAATGGGAGTCGGGCGGATCCTAGGGGGTCAAATCCGCATTCGTATGGTGATAGTTTTTCTGAGTCTGGGATGATTTGGGTGAGTCAGAAGTTTAATGTGGTTAGGATAATGGTTAGTGTGAGGGATAGCATTAGTATAAATATGATTATGTTGATTGCTCTTCTCTGGAGTTAAACCAGATTCTATGGATTGGAAGTCAATTGTAATGGATATACTAGAAGAGCATGATCCTCATCAGTAGATTGTGATGTAGAGGAATAATCAGATGATATCTACGAAATGTCAGTATCAAGCGGCGGCTTCGAATCCGAAGTGGTGGTTTGATGTGAAGTGGAATTTAACGAGCCGTAGTAGGCAAATGGATAGGAAGGATGATCCAATGATTACATGTAATCCGTGGAAGCCTGTGGCGACGAAGAATGTTGAGCCGTAAACTCCGTCGGCGATTGAGAATGGGGCTTCGTAGTATTCTATAGCCTGGAGGGCTGTGAAGTAAAATCCTAGTAGAATTGTTAGGGCTAGTGCTTGAATTGCTTGGTTGCGGTTGCCCTCTGTAATACTATGGTGGGCTCATGTGACGGTCACTCCTGATGCAAGGAGGATAGCTGTGTTTAGTAGAGGGACTTCTAATGGGTTGAGGGGCTTGATTCCTGTTGGAGGTCATTGTCCTCCTAGTTCGGGTGTTGGGACTAGGCTGGAGTGAAAGAATGCTCAAAAGAATCCTAGGAAGAAAAATGCTTCTGATGTAATGAATAGGATTATTCCGTATCGTAGGCCTTTTTGTACGGTGGGTGTGTGGTGGCCTTGAAAGGTAGCCTCTCGTACGATGTCTCGTCATCATTGGATTATGATTAGGATTGTGGTTAATAGGCCTAGGGTTAGTAAGTGTGAGGAGTTATGGTGAAATCATATGATTAGTCCTGATGTAGTAAGTAGGGCGGCAATTGCTCCGAAGATGGGTCATGGGCTTGGGTCTACTATGTGGTATGAATGTGCTTGGTGGGCCATTAAATGTTTTCTTGTAAGTAGAGGCTTAGTAATAGGACGAAGACGTAGGCCTGGATTATGGCTACTGCGATTTCCAGGATAGTAAGTAACATAAGGATTATGGCAGTAAGGGCGGATACGGCTGGCAGGATTGGGAGGAGAACTGAGGTGGCTGTGGAAATGAGTTGGATTAGTAGGTGCCCTGCGGTTAGGTTTGCAGTTAATCGCACTCCTAGTGCTAGTGGGCGGATGAGGAGGCTGATGGTTTCGATTAAGATGAGTGCTGGGATGAGGGGGGTGGGTGTGCCCTCTGGAAGGAGGTGGCCTAGGGATGTTGAGGGTTGATTTCGTAGACCTGTGAGGAGGGTGGCTAGTCATAGGGGGAAGGCAAGTGCCATGTTTATGGATAGTTGGGTGGTTGGGGTGAATGTATATGGGAGAAGGCCTAGTAGGTTGATTGATAGTAGTAGTACTATTAAGGAGGTTAGGGTTAGGGCTCATTTATGGCCGTTTTTATTTAGTGGGATTATAAGTTGTTTTGTGATGAGGTTTAGTAGCCATGATTGAATGGTATGGAGGCGGTTAGTGAGTCATCGGCTGTTTGGGGAAGGGATCAGGAGTGCTGGGAATAGTATTGAGATTAGGATGAGTGGGATGCCTATGAGGCTAGGGGTTGCGAATTGGTCAAAGAAGCTTAGGTTCATGGTCAGGTTCATGGGGTGGTTTTATATGGTAGGGCGTGTTTGGTTAAAGGTAGGTTGGTTTGGAGGAATGCTAGGACTTTTGGTTGAATGATTAGGAGGAATGTGAATCATGTCAATAGTATAATGGAAAATCACGGGTTTGGGTTTAGTTGTGGCATATCATTAAGGAGGGGTTAGGTCCTCTTTCTCTAGCTTAAAAGGCTAGTGCTGTTACATAGCTTCTTAATGATTAGGATGATAGTAGTGAGGATCAGTTTTCGAAGTGGGTGAGTGGTACTGATTCAATTACGATTGGTATGTAGCTATGATTTGCGCCACAAATTTCTGAACATTGGCCGTAGAAGACACCTGGGCGGGTGGTGATGAATGATGTCTGGTTTAGTCGGCCTGGGATGGCGTCTGTTTTTACTCCTAGGGTTGGTACGGCTCAGGAGTGAAGTACGTCGTTGGCTGTTACAATAATACGCATGTGTGACTCTATGGGGATGACAATTCGATGGTCAACTTCTAGTAAACGGAAATAGCCCGGGGGGAGTTCTGTTGAGGGGATTATGTATGAGTCAAATGTGAGGTCTTTGAAGTCGGTATATTCGTAAGATCAGTATCATTGGTGGCCGATGGCTTTCAGTGTCAGGTCAGGTTCGTCAATTTCGTCTATTATGTATAGAATTTGTAATGATGGGAGGGCAAGTAGGATGAGGACGATAGCTGGTAGGATTGTTCAGATTAGTTCTACTTCTTGGGCGTCGACAGTGTTGGAGGATAGTTTTTCTATAAGTATAAGTGCTAAGAGGTATAGGACTAGGCTGCAGATAGTTAGTGCAACCATTAGAGCGTGGTCGTGGAATTCGACTAGTTCTTCTATGATTGGGGATGATGCATCTTGAAACCCAAATTGTGAGTGGTTAGCCATGTGGGGTGTACAGGGTTTTCACTTGTGACTTAGCCTTGACAAGGCTATGTAATTGTTTTACTAACATCCCATAAGAAAGAAGCATAAGTGGTTTGATGCGGTTGGCTTGAAACCAGCGTATGAGGGTTCGATTCCTTCCTTTCTTGGATTTGGACAAAGGCTGGTTCTTCGAAGGTGTGGTATGGGGGTGGGCAGCCATGAATTCATTCGATGTTTGTTGATGTTAGTTCTGGTTGTAGGACTTTTCGTTTTGATGCGAAGGCCTCTCAGATGATAAATATCAGCATAATTACAGCTGTTATGGAAATTAGGGAGCCGATGGATGATATAGTGTTTCATAGGGTGTAAGCGTCTGGGTAGTCTGAATATCGGCGTGGTATACCAGCTAAGCCTAGGAAGTGTTGTGGGAAGAATGTTAGGTTTACACCAGTGAATATTACCCCAAAATGGGCTTTGGCTCATGTTTGGTGTAAGGTAAATCCGGTGAATAATTGGAATCAGTGAGTGAATCCTGCTAGGATAGCAAATACGGCCCCTATTGATAGTACATAATGGAAGTGGGCAACTACGTAATATGTATCATGTAGGGCGATGTCTAATGAAGAATTTGCTAGTACGATTCCGGTTAGGCCTCCAATTGTGAATAGGAAGATAAATCCTAAGGCTCATAGTATTGGAGGATCTCATTTGATAGTCCCCCCATGGAGTGTGGCTAGTCAGCTGAACACTTTGATACCGGTTGGGATTGCGATGATTATTGTGGCTGATGTGAAGTAGGCTCGTGTGTCTACGTCTATTCCTACAGTGAATATGTGGTGAGCTCATACAATGAATCCTAGGAATCCAATGGATAGTATAGCTCAGACTATTCCTATGTAACCGAATGGTTCTTTTTTGCCTGAGTAGTATGCCACTACGTGAGAGATGATCCCGAATCCTGGGAGGATTAGAATATAAACTTCTGGATGGCCGAAGAATCAGAATAGGTGTTGGTATAATACTGGGTCACCTCCCCCAGCGGGGTCGAAGAATGTAGTATTTAGGTTGCGGTCTGTTAGTAATATAGTGATGCCGGCGGCGAGAACTGGTAGGGATAGTAGGAGTAGAACGGCGGTAATGAGGACTGATCATACGAATAAGGGCGTTTGGTATTGGGATAGGGCTGGGGGTTTTATGTTAATAGCTGTTGTAATGAAGTTAATTGCTCCTAGGATTGATGAAATACCTGCTAGGTGAAGGGAGAAGATAGCGAGGTCTACTGAAGCTCCGGCGTGGGCTAGGTTGCCGGCTAGAGGGGGGTATACGGTTCATCCAGTCCCTGCTCCTGCTTCTACTGTGGAAGATGCTAGCAGGAGAAGGAAGGAGGGGGGAAGAAGTCAGAAGCTTATGTTGTTTATGCGGGGAAATGCTATGTCTGGAGCGCCAATTATAAGTGGGACAAGTCAGTTACCGAATCCTCCGATTATAATTGGTATAACTATAAAGAAGATTATTACAAAGGCATGTGCGGTAACAATTACGTTATAGATTTGGTCATCTCCTAGTAGGGTCCCTGGTTGTCCGAGCTCTGCGCGGATGAGTAGGCTTAGGGCTGTACCGACTATACCGGCTCAAGCGCCGAAGATGAGGTATAGGGTGCCGATATCTTTGTGGTTGGTGGAGAATAGTCATCGGGTAATGAAAGTCACAGGTAAGATGGCTGAGTGCTAAGGCGTTAGGCTGTAGACCTTTTTACAGAGGTTCAATTCCTCTTCTTATCGGCTCTGTAGTGAAATTCATGTTGAGTTGCAAGCTCATTGATGTACATTGAGTGTACCGGAGCCTTATTTAGACGGAAGCCTGTTGGTTTGGGCATCTAGCTGTTAACTAGGATTTTGTGGGATCGAAGCCCGCCTGTCTAGAGTAAGGCCCTAGCTTAATTAAAGCACTTGAGTTGCATTCATGGGATGTAGGTTAATGTCCTACGGGTCTTAGCAGAAACTAAGAGGTTTTAACTCTTGTTTAAGGCTTTGAAGGCCTTCGGTTTGTGTTATCCTAAGTTTCTATGTTGTTGTCAGGATTATTGGGGAGATCGGAAGGAGTAGAATGGATAGGGAGGTTAGGATAGCAATTGAGATGTTTGGTGCTTTGTTGGTGTGTCACTGTTTCATGTAGTTTGTGGAGTTTGGGGGGAGTGTGATTGTTGAGTAGAAGGCGAGTCGTAGGTAGAAAAATAGTCCTAGAAGTGATAGTATTGCTATCAATGTTGCTGTTGGCGTGAGGTCTTGTTTTGTTAGATCAAGGATGATGAGTCATTTTGGGAGGAACCCTGTTAGTGGGGGTAAGCCTGCTAGTGAAAGGAGTGTCAGTGTGAGTGCAGAATATAGGATTGGAGTTTTTGTCCATGAGATTATTATTGTGGATAGTTTTAGGACTTTGGTTGTGTTGAGTGTGAGGAATACAGTGGAGGTTATAATTGAGTAGATGAGGAAGTTTAGTAGGGTGAGGTTTGGATTGTAGATGATAATGATAGTTATTCAGCCTAGGTGGGAGATGGATGAGAAGGCCAAGATTTTGCGTATTTGAGTTTGGTTGAGGCCTATTCAGCCTCCTAAAGCTGTGGATGCGATGGCTATGATTGATAGGAGGATAGGATTTATGGAGTGTGATACTATGAGTAGAATTGTAAGTGGGGGCAATTTTATGATTGTGGATAGGAGTAGGGCGGTGGTTAAAGAGGAGCCTTGTAGGACTTCTGGGAACCAAAAGTGGAATGGCACTAGGCCTAGTTTTATTGCGATTGCTGTGGTTAAAAGGATGCAGGATGTAGGATTGTTTATTTGGGTAATGTCTCATTGGCCTGTGGCTCAGGCATTGGTTATGCTGGAGAAGAGTAGGAGTGTTGATGCAGCTGCTTGGATTAGGAAATATTTAATTGTGGCTTCGATTGCACGGGGGTGGTGGGATTTTGCAATTAGTGGGATGATCGCAAGAGTATTAATTTCTAGTCCTGTTCAAGCTATGATTCAATGGTTGCTTGAAACTGTGATGGTGGTTCCCAGTAAGAGGCTTGTTATGAGGATCAGTTTTGCATGGGGGTTCATTAGTAGGGGAAGGGGTTAAACCATCATTTTCGGGGTATGGGCCCGATAGCTTTGTTAGCTTACTCTACTAGAAAGTAATATAATGGAAGTATGG
>JAUMJK010002231.1:0-27276 GCA_033558105.1 Coccyzus lansbergi | reverse complement strand
GGTGGGGGCGGGGGCTCCTCGCCCCGCTCTCATGCCTTCCTGCTCTTGAGTGCCTTGGGCTTTGCGGACTTCTTCACCTTCTTGCCCCCGGGGGACGCGGCTCCTTTCTTGGCGGCCTTCTTGGCTTTGCCCTTATCCCTGGCGGCCGAGCCGCCGGCTCCCTTCTTGTGGGATTTCTTCTCGGGCTTCCTGCTGCTCCCGGCCGAGGGCTTCTCCGCCCGCCGGGACGTGGAGGCCGTCGCCTTCTTGTGGGACTTGTGGGCGCTGCTGCCCGAGCCGCCGTCGCCGCCGCCTTCCAGCTTCTTCCTGTTGAGCTTGAAGGAGCCGTTGGCGCCGGTGCCCTTGACCTGGAGCAGCGTGTCATTCTGCACCAGCGCCTTGATAGAGTATTTCAGGTAGGTCCTGCCGTTCTGCTGGTCGAACCAAGCCACTTTCTTGGCCTCATTGTAGATCTTAGCCAGCGAGGAGCCGTTGCGCTCGCCTAGCTTGCGGATGGTCTCCACCACCAGCTGGCTGTATTTGCCCGGCTGGTTTTTCTTCTTGTTGTTTTTCTTCTTCTTCGACGGCGAAAGCGAGGAGCCGCCGCCTTTCGCCTTCCTAGCGCCTCCTTTCTTCTCCGGGCCCAGCGGCGCCTCCTCCGCTTCGGTCAGCGGCAGATCGGCTTCTTCCAGCTCCATCGACATGCTGCCGGGGCCCGCGGGTCGGGGTCGGAGTCGGGGGGCGATGGGGAAAGCGGCGGCGGCGCGGCGGGAAACGCTACTCACTCCGGCTCTGGACTCCGCTCGGCGCCGCCGCCGCCGCGTTCTGGAGGGGAGGGCGCCGCCGCCTCCCCTTTATATGAGCGCGGGGCGGACCACGTTGAGAACAACAACAGGCTGGGCCGCCGCCAGCTCCAACTTGTGCTTCTTGGGGCCCGTTCGCGGGGCTCCCGCGCGGCCGCCGCCGCCCCCCCCCGGCCGCGCCGCCCCCCCGCCGCCCGCGCCCCGCCGCCCCCGACCCCGCCGCCGCCCCCCCGCGCGCCGCCGCGCGCCGCCCGCCGCCCCCCGACGCGATTTCGGGAGCGCGCCCGGCGCGGCGGCCGCCGCGGGGATGGGGGCACCCGGCGCGGCGGCGGCTGCCGCCCCGCGTCGCGCCCCCCGCGCTTCGCCGCCGCCGCCGCACGACGCCCAAGAGGGGCCGCCACCGGGCCGGGGGGGCGGCGAAGCGCGGGGGGCGGCGGCGGCCGCGCCGGACCCGGGTTCTCCGAGGAGAACTAACACAGGCGACGCCCTCCCGCGGCCGCCGGCTGCAGCGCCGAGACGCCGCGACGGGGCCGGGGGTCCCCGCCCCGGCGACGGGGGCCGCCCCCCTATCGACCCCCACGCTGGCGGCGGCCCGGGCGAGGCCCCCGAGGGAGGGGGACAGTGCGCCTCCTGTGCGGGCCCACCCCCCCCCCTTCAAGTGGCATCGCCCCGCAGCGGAGAATGCGGGCAGCGCCGCGGGACTTGGGGGGCTGGGAGCGGGAGTCTGGGGGCCACCCGGCAGGGCACAGTGCGGGGGTGGGGGGGCGTCGCACCGCCGCCGCCCTCGTGGCGGGGGACAGCGGCTCCCAGGCTCCCAGCAGCTCCCCCAATTCGAGGCGGGGGCACCGGCGGGGCTTGCCCCCGCCTCGAATCCCACCATGGGAAGCGGATTTCTTGCGGAGGGGGCGGCCACGCACAGAGAGCCTGGGACGGGGGGATCCGTGGGGTCACCCCCACCGCGGCTGAGGCGTCCCCAGCCCGCACACGCGCACCCGGGACACGCACAGGGCCGTGCACACGCTCATACACACGCATGCACACCTGCACACGCCCGCACGCACAAACACACACACACACACACACACACACACACACACACTCGCCCCCGCCCCCTGCCGAGCCTGCACACCCCAGCCGCCTCCCCTTCCTCCTCCTCCTCCTCCTCTCTCCCCATCCCCCTTCTCCTCTCCGCCATTTCCTCGCCCTAGCGGGGGTCCCCTGTCCCCCGCCCCGTCCTGCCCTGTCCCCCATCCCCGCTGAGAGCCCCCCAGGAACAGCAGGGCAGTGCCCCCCAATCCCCCCAAGCAGCCCCTGCGATGAGCTGTGTCCGGGCTCAGCAGCCGCGGGGCGCTGGGGCAGGAGCGGGGGGCGTCAGCTTGGGGGGGCGTGGGAGTAGCCCCAGCACCCCGAAAAGGAGCCCCCTGGGGCAGCGTTGCACACCCACCCGGGACACGCACCCAGCACCCTCCTGGGAGGCCGCGGGGGTGGTGGTAGGGGGGAGGTGTCTCTGTGTGTGTGAGTGGGTGTGTGTGTGTCTGTGAGTGGGTGTGCCTGCGAGTGTGCATCTGTGCATGTCTGTATGCGTGTGTGCATCTGTGTCTCTGTGTGTGTGTGCATGTATGTCTGCGTGCATGTCTATTTGGATCTCTGTGTTTGTGTGCATGTGTGTGCATCTGTGTGTGTATTTGCGTGTGTCTGCACATCTGCATCTGTGTGCATGTGCATGTCTATGTGCACATCTGTGTGTGCATCTCTGTGTGTGTGCATGTATGTGTGTATGTGTGCATATGTGTGTGTGCATGTGCATGTACAAACATCTGTGTGTAACTACATGTCTGTGCATCTGTGCATGTCTGTGTGTGCATATATGTACATCTGTGTGTAACTGCATGTCTGTGTGTGCATATATGTACATCTGTGTGTAACTGCATGTCTGTGTGTGCATATATGTGCATCTGTGTGTAACTGCATGTCTGTGTGTGCATATATGTACATCTGTGTGTAACTGCATGTCTGTGTGTGCATATATGTACATCTGTGTGTAACTGCATGTCTGCATCTGTGCATGTCTGTGTGTGCATATATGTACATCTGTGTGTAACTGCATGTCTGTGCATTTGTGCATGTCTGTGTGCATATATGTACATCTGTGTGTAACTGCATGTCTGTGCATCTGTGCACGTCTGCGTGCATGTGCATGTCTGTGTGTGCATATATGTACACCTGTGTGTCTGCATGTATGTGTCTGCGTATGTGTGTGCATGTCTGTGGGCATCTATGCACATCTATGTGCATGTCTGTGTGTGCATCTGTGCACGTGTGCGTGCATCTGTGCATGTCTGTGTGCATGTATGTCTGTCTATGTCTGAATGTCTGTGTATGTCTGCATTTCTGCATGCATGTGCATGACTGCGTGTGTGTGTGCATCTGTGTGTGTATGTGCATGTCTGTGCATCTGTGCACATCTGCGTGCATGCCTATGCGTATCAGTATGTGCATGTGTGTACATCTGTATGTCTGCATGTATGTATGTGTCTGCATGTACATGTCTGCATGCATGGTCTCTCACCCTGTATACATATGTATATGCATAGGTACACACATACATAGAGTGAGTGAGAGCTCACACCATCTCTCTTGCTGCTTCTATACAAATTTATGTGTATATACTGAGAAAAAGAGCAAGAGCTATTCTCTCTCACATACACGCCTTCCATCACTCTATCTCTCCCTGCTCCATATACATCTATAATCTCTATGGTGCATAAATGTATGCATATATACGTGTAGGTATATATACATACTCTAGTTATACATATGCATTTATAAGTGTATAATTAAAGAGAACACTGCTTACACAAACACACTATTCTCTCTCCATGTATTTTCATATATACTGAGCTGCTTTCACACGATAGTCCTTATATATGTATACACACACACTGAGATATATGTGTATATAGAGAAGGGGAGAAAGCTGTTCACACCCATCATTTCCTCACTACATGCATGTATAGACATATTATTAGGGCACGAGCACTGTTCACATTCTCTTGTATTATAGATGTACATATATATAGATGTGTGTGTGTGTATAGACCACTATTCTGTCTTTCTCACACTCTCCCCCTGCTCTCTCTGTACGCATATCTATACAGATACATGCATATATGTGATATATGTGTATATGTACAGAGCAAACTGTTCCCAAACACACACAATTCTCTCCCTATATTTGCATATATACATACATAATGAGAGATAGAGCTGTGCTCTCTCACACACACACTTCTCCCTCTTGAATGGGATATAGATGCATATATTTATGCACATATGTTCAGAGAGGGAGTGTGAGATCTGTTCACACACTTACACATGAAGGTCTCCAGCATGATATATATACACACATGTATAGAGAAAGGTGGGGGAGAGCTGTTCTGCCAAACAATAGTCTCCCTACACGTGTATACTGGTAGAGAGAGAGAGAGAGAGAGAGAGAGAGAGAGAGAGAGAGAGAGAGATATTTACTCTTTCTGCTCACACACAAAAGCATGTGCTTTATATTCTCTGCATAGATACACAGTGAGAGCTGTTCATACGCATTCTCTCTCTTGCAACAGAGATATATTTTGATGTACATATGTAACAAAATGAGCAAGGATGATTTATACACACCCGTTTTCCATCACATTCTCTCTCTCTGCCCTGCCCCATACACATGTATAATCTCTGAGATGCATAAATAAATGCAAGTATATGTGTAGATACATTAATATATTCTTTCTATATCTATATGCGTAAGTAGAGGCAGCAAGAGCCATTCTCTCACACACTGTGTAGATACATTAATATATTCTTTCTATATCTATATGCGTAGAGGGAGTGATGGCTGTGGTCACACACAAAAATGCTCTCATTGTAGATGAGATATATACACAGTGTGCACGAGAGCTTTTCACACACGTATCCTTTCTCTTGCTATACATTCACACATATATATGTGCATATATCCATATATAAAAGAGCTCACATACGCTCATCTCACACACACGGAGCAATCCTTGTATCTCCCACAACATAAACTTTATTTAAGTGTTTACAAATTGTGTCCGTATTTTCCGTCACTCTCTGTCTTCTCCCTGACAGAGCAAAGAAGATCTACGCATAGGATAGTAAAAAATTCCCTCCATCCCGCAAGAATACATGCAGGGTATCTGTGTGAAAGGTGTCTTATATGTAATAGCTAAGAAGCATGTATGTGTGTATGTGTATGCACATCAATCTTGATCTGTATTCTCTGTCTATGTGTGTGTGTGTGTGTAGTGCAAGCATAAACACAGAGAAATGTAGAAATACCATATAAGTATATATAATTTATATATATATAACCCCCCATAAGTGTATAAATGCAGAAAAAATAAAATATGGGAGTGTCTGTGGGTGTAGACATGGAGGGAAAGAGTAGAAACGCACCATCACACATACAAATACAAACATGTAAGTATAGAGTAGTATAAAATGTGTGTCTGTGTGTATGACCATGTCTATCTCTCCATATGTGGGGTTATAGGTAGTACACAGACATACACATATATTTGTATGTGTGTATATCTATACATTCATATTTAAATAAAATATATATGATTGTAGCCACAGCTATGTGTCAGATATTTTTCTCTCCTTATCTCTACATGTATATGAAGAAATAAATACTTTCTGGTGCATCAGTAAAAGCCTGTAACTGCATGTGTCTCATAAATGGAAACCTGGAAGAAAAGTCCCCTCTGAACCATAGAATGTGTATCTAAATGTAATAAAGCATGGTTTAGTGATTGATAGGAATGGTTGGACTCAATGATTCAGAGGGTCTTTCCAACCTAGTGATTCTGTGAAAGCAACACACTCACATGCACACATACACACGCTCTCTGTGTCCACACATCTTCGTGCCTTGTGCTTCCTTGCTCTTTTGCTCTCTAGTGCACAAAAGATGCATCTTGATAAAAATACACATATAGCCTTATTTGTGTAAATGTGTGTATGCAAACCATGCAGAGACAGGTGTTTGGCTGCAAACGCTCCTGTGCACCAATGGATTCCTTAGCACACATTTGTGCTTACAGCCTGAATTTCCCTACATGCATCCTGGGCCCATGCACACCTGGATGCTGGGAGTGTGGTGGGAGCTGTTTGAAGCTCCAGGTGTGCAGGGACAGGGCTGGCACCCTGCCCACCCATGGTGGCTGCAGCAGCAGGTGCTGGGCTGGTAGAGGGGCTCCCGCTGTAGGGTGGGGGCAGGTTGCAATGCAGGACACAGCCAGCCCCAAAATCCACTTGCGTGCTGCTGCCAAGGCACACACAGAGCTCTCCCAGCCCAGGCTTTGCAGCTTGGCACCTCTGTGCTGCTTTCCATGCACCAGTGACAGCAGTTGGTCTTTAGTTTCTTTGATGCTACTCCCTTCCCACAGGCCCTGCAGCACAGAGGCTATTGTGCTGTTCCCCTGCTTTCATATTTGCACCAGCATCTCACAAAACACAGATGCCTTCACAAACAGCTCCAGCCCCACAGCAGGGAGGCAACTGCAGCCAGCAAACTCCACATCCAGCTGCAACCTCACAGCTTTACCCACTAGCAGGGGCCAGGATCACATCCCTTTGCAGATTCAGGTTGTAGCTACTGCCTGTTGCAGGCAGGGGCTAGACCCCTTCCTCTCGCCCCAGCCCACATTTTTCTTCTGGTCTCTCGCTCCTGCTGGGCCAGCATGTGGGCAAAGTCCAAAAGCAGCCCTTGAGCTCAGCTCATCTGAACATTTCAGTCTCTTCCCGGGCAAGGTTTCCTCCACCATTTGCAAAGCAGCCACAAGTCAGCAGGCAAAAAAAGTGTCAACACAGGAGTAAAACCCACAAGGCCTCATGGATGCTAATGGTGGTTTTGAACAGCAGACTTGTACCCTGCAGGGACAATCAGTCCAGCCAGCTTCTCCCATCCCAGGATTTTCCAATCCACAGCAATGATAAGCAACCCTTGCAGGAACACTTTGTGCCCCTCTGTGACACCATCAGTCCCAACTCTACGATCAGGGCACTAAGAACGACCCTGCTTGCCTCCTGCACTGGTTTGGTACACTTGTGTGCATATATTATCATGCTCCCACCTGCAAAAAACAGTGGCTCAGAGGTGATAAACAGCATCCTCCCCTTTAACATCCTGTTCCATCTGTAACACAGCTGTCCCAGCCCCTGTAGAACACACTCCCTCACTGCAGTGTCACTGCCAGTTCATTTGATGTGGGAGAGGTTAAACAGTCTCTCTTCAAGGCTCATGCACAGCTGCAACATGCAGCCCTTCTGGCCTCAGCTACAGCACCCAAGGCCAAAGCAGGAGGAGGCAGGTGCAGAATCACTTTATAGTTACTGCTCCCTCCTCCCTTGGCTTGGTTTCCTACACCCTAGAACTGTGTCTACAGCAAATAAGCACAGAATGTCAGAGTCTTTCCAAAAGATGCAGATAGGAAGGTGGTCCCCTCAGCACACCTTGCTACTGCAGAGTTACTTGATGTTGATGTAGACAGGAAAAGCCCAGTTGGCCAAGAAGACTGCAACAGGACAAAACCATAAAATAGAACAGAGCACACAGACTGTTAGAAGGTTCTTGAAATAACTGGCCTAATTTCTTTGTACTTTGTTTTCCATCTTCCTGTGGGCAGAGGAGTACTGAGCTCAGCCTTGCTAAGCACAAGCAGTAGTGCCAGGCAGCTAGAAATTAGAGGTTTAACCTCAATTAAGCTGGACAAAGGAGAGGTCCTTAACGCACTCTAAGGTACCCTAGACCAGCCTTGCTCCTTTAACTGGTGGGCTGGGAAGGGCTCAAGGGTAGCAAGACCTTTAAACAACACTGTCCTCCTCTCCACTTTTCAATGAGGGTTTATAATATGCCCAGACAGGGCTGGAGGACCATGCTCTAGAAGGGTAACCAGATCCACCACAGCTCCTGCCACTGGAACCAGCTTCACAAAAAGCAGAAGCAGAGCTGCCCTACTACAGCCACAAGTCAGCCAAGCAAACAGGGCCTGCTCAGCCCACTCTTGAAAACCTAACTGGAAGGCAGACTTTACAATGAGGAGGAGGCACAACGATCCTTCAAGAAGCAGGCAAGCAGCAGCTGAAATGGGGACTGGAGAGAGGAAAGGAGGCATGTTAGTGAAGGAAAAAAGAGAGAGTCAGAAACAGGAGTAAACAAGAAGGTTTGTTCTTGTTAAGTTTATTGGCATCATGTTTGTCTCTTTACATAAGAGCTCAGCCTACGTACTAGAATGTAGACCTCTGGAAAACAGGTAGAAGGGCTCCATTTAAGCAAGCTACAAATGCAAGAACAAATACCAGGAAGAAAGGAAGAGAAGAAAGGGACTAGATTGCCAAGTTTTTTCCATACCAAAAATCCAGATTAGCAGTCAGTAAGAAGAAAGAGAAGATTCATAGTCCAGGTCATTCATCAAGAAACAGCTTCCACAACCCAGGTGGGAGAGGAGCTCCTTCTGTAGTACAAGGAGCCACTGGGACACCTCAGCTCTGGCTCCTTCTCACACGCACTCCAGGATGTTAGGAGTTAAGCAGTAGGGGAGGTGAACAAACGAGGTCATTTCATAGCTGTATTTAATTTTATAATCCAATAATCCAGTGTGCATATCAATGCTGTTATGCAAATCTGAGAATTTAGATACAAGGAAGCCAGACAGATTTTCCAGAAGATGAAGCCTCGTTGGCCTCAAAATAAGAAGGCTTACATAGTTCATCTCTACTGTACAGAATACTGCCTCTATCTGGACTCTGTGTCGCTATAGCACACTGCAGGTCACAAGTGTCCTCCTCACTTTCTACACAATCTGTGTTTCAGTACTTGAACATGTAATTCAGGAATTTTACACTAATTTATACATTTTTAATTGGTTGCATATATTAACATGTACTATAAGATTTTTCCTAAAGAAGCATTACATAATACATGGATACTGTAAAAAGATCTGATTAGTTAAAAGTAACAAGCATTAACAGAGATACATACAAAACTCAACCTAGTTGGACTGAGTGCTGAGCTTGCAATGAACTATGGGTAATCAGCCTTTCCAGTTGCAGCCTTCACAGGGGGAAAACACCAGACAGTTAAAAATGTATGTAACTTGTTACACAGATTACCTGTAAACAGTTCCTCTCCATCGGACACCTGGAATTAGATTCAGTTCCAAACATACATAAGAGTTTCCATTTTAAACTAAGAGAAAGGTCTGTTACCATGAAGTGTGATGTGGATGGTGTAGGGACGTGAGCTCTGAAGTGCAGGACTCTCAGATGCTCATGAAGATGGGTGGATTTTGGCAGCTGGAGATGGAAATTTTCTTTTAATTTCATTTTAAACACAGAAGAGGGGCTGTGTGTTTGAAGGCCTAAGTGTGATATTCGTTTGTGAAGGACTGTGCTCAACCCCCCCTCTCCCCTCAGCAGCTGCAGCTCTCCGCAGAAGCCTTCACTCGGTCATTCTTGTCTAGTTTGATGGGTTCAGGGAATTCATTGTAAAGCTCCACTTCGGTTTCCTAGTGGGAGAGAAAGTAGGAGTTCGTGTCCAGCTCTACAGACAGCTTCCAACACACAAGGAGCCATTCTCAGCTGGGGAAAGCTGCCCAGAGCAGCCAAGTCAGCAGGCAGGACACCCACCAGCCTCCTCCATACCTGTTTAAGTGCATTTCGTGCAATCGTCTGGAAAGCTTGTTCCACATTAATGGCCTCCTTGGCACTGGTTTCAAAGTACGGGATGTTGTTTTTACTGTAGCACCAGGCTTGTGCCCGTTTTGTGGTGACCTGGGTGGACAAAGAGCAACATCACCACCTTCAGCTACACAGGAAGGGGGCTTTATTTCCAGGGCAAGGGCAGAAACCCCTCTTAGCCAAGACAGCAGTTCTGACCTCAAAGCTACAACCTTGATACTGGGCATAGGAAAATGCTGCTCACCACCAGATACGCTCAGCACTGGGACAAGGAGCACCACACCCAAGGAAGAGGAGATGACAGGCTGCTCAGGCATCCACACAGCAGGGACTTGCTCTCATAGATGTTCCTCAGCAGTTCAGGAAGAGGAGAATTGGCTCCTCTTGTGTCTACCCAGGGAGCTGCCACAATCCTTCCACCAGTGGGCAGGAGCATACCATGCACAGGCATTTGACCCCCCCCAAGCAGGAGAAACTCTTCCCCAGGGGCACACAACAGCTGAGCCACACTCCCACTTCCCAGATAACCTTCCCATGCTCCCACAAGGTCTCCCACTCCAACAACTTTCTGTGAGAAGGCTGGCAGGTCCCAGTACTCACTTGTCTGTTTTCTAGGTCAATCTTGTTTCCCAGCACAACAAAAGGAAAGTTCTCAGGATCCCTTGGACTGGCCTGAATGAGGAATTCATCCCTCCAGCTGTCTAGGGTTTTGAATGTGTTGGGGGCTGTGACATCAAACACCAGCACACAGCAGTCTGCTCCCCTGTAGAAGGCAACTCCCAGAGACTGAAATCGTTCTTGTCCTGCTGTATCCCATATCTGGAACAAAAGACAGAGCGGATAAGCCACCTCTACTCAGACAGAGTAAATTCACAACTAGGGCATTAATTTCAAAATTCCCCACACCATCTAAAGCCCCCAGCCAGCCAGAGAGGAACACCTGAAGGGTAGGGAGTTCCTGTAAGTAGTAAGTATCAAGAGGATGAAACACTATAAAGAGTTAACACATTATGTTCAGCCTCAGCAACAGACATATCCTCATACTAGGCAAAAAGGGCTCAGTCAGTAGGGTCAGCAGGTAACCTGCCTGCAGTGTTTGGGTGCACTGGGGTACCAGCACAGTCTAACCCTCTCCTCTGATGGCTGCAACAGGGCTTTTGCTGCCTTGCAGTCTCAGCAAGGAGAGATGAAAGCTTCAGATAGTAGAGACATAAGCAGACTGAAAGGTTAACACTATTCCCACAGGACTCGAGGCAGCACGGTTAATTGACCCAAGGAGTCCTTTCCCAAACCTAGTCAGTTCCTGAACATTAGGGAAAACACATCTTTCTACCAAATGCTGGATTTTAAGCTGGGCCTGGCCAAGCTGCTCTTAGCTGAGCCCAAGCTGGTCTTTGTCTTCCCTTGTTCAGTCCGTGCACAGATTTGTTGAGAAGCCCAGCAGTACCTATGGCAAGAGCAGTTCAGCACAAGTGAGATTCACACACAGTACACTGACCTCTGCACCACTCTGGACTACACTGGAGCAGATGCTTCCACACAGGCGTGGCTCAGGTGGCCCCACACCCCTTGCAGCAGGGAAGAGTCACTCCTTACCTGCATTGTCACTAGCCTGTCATCCACCATAACCTCTTTTGTCAGGAAGTCTGCACCTATCGTAGCCTTGTACTGGTTACTGAATTTCTTGTTCACATACTGGTTCATGAGCGATGTCTTTCCCACTCTGTACAGAAAGACAAAAGAGATTAGGTAGGCCGTTTCTGCAACAGTACATGAATTAACCACCCTGAACAGAGCCCTCTGCTTTCCACCATAACCTCCTGGCCTCTAAGCCATGGAAAAACGCACCCACCTCTGCAAGAAGGGGCTTTTAGCAACAGATGCTGAGGCAACATGCTGAGTAAGAGCATTAGCTACCTACAGATATGAAGGATTACGATCTTGAAACCCTGTTTCCCTATCAGTAATCTGATCCTTGGTAAAGAGTATTCATCATGTTATGAACATGAGGGCAATTTTAGAAGATGAGGTGCCCCAAAGAAACCCACTACAAACAGTCATCGTGAGCCTCTGCAGAAGGAGGAGGTGGAGGCACAGACAATTTAAGCTGGCAATGGCTCACATACACATCTGCCAGGCACCCAGAGATGGAGAGCCTCCCCAGAGAGCCAGCTTAGAGGCTCCCATGCAGTCTCTGTGGTTAAGAAACACTCCCTGATCAACAGCTTGCTGGGCACAGGAGTATAAATAAGCCTTATGTCCTGGGAGTCAGGTTACAACCTGCACGGCAAGTAACCTATAACACTGGAGCAGACTCCTTGCTCAACAGCACAGAGCAAAGCCTTTCACTCCAAGGGGCAGGGCTCTAGCCAGAGCAAAGAAGCTAAGAAGGCTCAGTATAAACTATGTCTCTGACAGGCAGTTTTAAGAAGTTACTCAAGATTGCTTATTAGCAGTTTGGGGGATTTATTGAAGTGAAATGGCTTATTTCAACATCACACGCTCTCCTTGCAGAAAGACCATCCAGTTCTGCTACTGGAGTGGTCTACCGACCGCATTTCCCCTGTTTAATATTGTGGTAAGACTTCAAGATATTAAACTGCAGGGACACATTCAGGACAGAGGGTGGTAAAAAGATCTTAAAGCTACACAGCAATACAGCCACCTGGGGCTGTAAAAATCTCCTCCTAGCACTGCTGGTCTCTTATAGTGCATTCAGACTCCCACTACAAGATCACTGCTCCGGTCAGCTGCAGACTGGCAGCTTCAAGGCTCCTCCACTTACCCAGAATCTCCAAGGATGATGACTTTCAGTAACACTTTCTTCCTAGAAGTCATCTTTTTCACTAGAAAGGAAAAGGAACAATCCCATCAGACACCATTAACATGTCATTCCACATGGCAGAGAGCAACAAGTTTGGAATTGGAGACAACTGACTCCCAGCAAGGAGCCAGCAACAGGTAGGGCCCAGCACTCCTGAAACCAGACTCCATTAAAAGCGCTACCCAGGTGCTGGCCCATATCTTAGGCAGGGCTGTGTCAGATCAGTAGTGGTAACTTAACATCAACAGGTAGATGAGCCAAGCACTCGTCCTTCACATCCATTGTGGATGCCATTTCCAGGCCATTTTGTGCGTATACTTGTCTAGGCCATCTCCCTTAGCCTCACTGGAGGCAGTGCAGTAAAACACACCAGCTCCCAACACAAACGCTTACACATGCTACCATGTGAGATGCAGAGATGTGTCTGTGATAACACACCCAAGCCTCAGGCTGTTCAGTAGTTTCCCACTGCAAATTGTAAAAATGGGCTTCTTCCACCTTTCAGGTTCAGTCTGGAGAAGTGACAGTTCTCTAGCAGCCGTGCTTTGTGAAACAGTTGAGTCCCAAAGCATTGGACCCAATGCAGTGGTTGAAGTGCTTGCAACACAACCACACAGGGCAGTCGAACAGCTGAAATACAAGACAGACTGCTCTGCAGCTTTGCTGAGAACATTTGAAATCAACCACTGCCACCTCACCTCTGGTGGAAGAGCAACTAAGGATACAGCATCAAGCCATACAACATTCAGTTTGTTGATGGGTTAGAGGAAAAAGTTGTTTGCTCAGCTGCATCCTCTGCCATGACTCCATCCACCTTAAAACCAAATGGCTCTAAATGGACAACTAACTGTCCATCCAATTGGCAAGACAGTTGAGCTCCAGAGATTTACATTCTTACTTGCTCCCAGGATCCCTTCAGATCAGTGAAGGAGCTAAAAGTATATCAGCTGCAGCAGGCCTGGATGCACTCCTGGACACGCTTTAACACAGTAAAAGCAAGTACAAAGCTTTGCTATTGGTGGTTGAGTATACCCTACCTACCACGAGGTCCTCCCTCTCGCCTCTGAGGAGGGGATGGGGCAAACGACTGCTGGATGTTGAGGTTTGATCAGATCACAGACCCTGTTTTGGTACTGACTTGGCCCAAAACACAAGGACTCCTTTCTCTGAGGAGCCTTGGAGGTTCTGTACAGCAAGAGGAGCCAGAAGATGGTTATAGCTGTGCTACTCGAATTCAAAGGCCTTGACAACAGGTTTCATGTATTAAGTAAGTCCTTATATGGGGACCTGGTTACCCTAAAATTCCCTTCTTGCTACATGTTTGTAGCACCACATAACTCCTACTCCTCAGGAGCTATTCCTGACTTTCACAGCAGGAGACCTCCACTTCAACAACATGCATACATTGAGTCTTCTGAGCAGCTTAGTCCTATGCATTTCCTGGGACATGCAACAGCCTAAGCTGCTAGATAACTGCAGCCTGCTTCATCCCACCATTACAGGAGGCAAGATGCTTCAAGTTGTAGGAGTCCTTTACTAGATGCTAAAGGTCCAGTTGCTAAAGGTCTAAATCATCCCAAGCTTTGATGGTTAAAGGCATAGTCTTTCAGACTTGACCACCAGTGAACCCAGCAAAAGCCAAAGAAGCCCTCCAAGAGGCCACCACAGGCAGAGGTGCACTTATACCTTGTCAGACTGCACCCACCTCATGCCTCTAGATGGGACCCACTGCTGAGAATAGCAGTGCTAGGCCACCCAGAGAGGACATGTGGTCCTTAGATAGGAGTTCAGAGATGCCAGAGAGCCTGCATAGAGCAGTTTCTCCAAGTGTAAACACCTCTCCTTTCCAAGGCTGTCTACTCTGGACATTGTGCAATGATCCAGCTGGCAGCTCAGCAATACTAAGCCAAGATACAGCCAGCTGAGAGCTGTCAACAACCCGAACATTTAGTCCTGCTTCTGCTCTCAGCAAGATCCACACTCCATAGCTTGTCTCCTTTGTAGCCATGGGGAGAACAGACCATATAATCTCCTTCAAGCAGACTGCGCCTCCTGTGTTTTCAAAGCATGCAGCACAAGTGACACTTGTGCAAGCCAAGCCAGAGTCTTTTGCACCACAATCAGCCCAGAAGGAGAAAGAAGCAAGTGAGCAGAGCTTTGAAAAAGCTTAAAGACAGCTGTGTACACTGAACTGTCATAGAAAACATCTGTGTAGGCTCAGGTCCAGTGTGAGAGTCACCTGTTTTTCTCAGGGCAGAGGAAAACAACTCACCCTGAAGTGACTGTGCCAGAATTTAACAACATGTACTGCTTCTATTTTCCTCTTGAGTGTTTTCAGTATCACTTTTCCCTGGCTGCTGCAGCTCACTGCTTCCTGGTATTTGAAGCAGCTTTGGACAAGCTGGCATTAGTTCTCATGCTCAGGGAGGGATTTGCAGAGCCCTAAGTTACAACACTAAATCCCACTGGATGCTGAGCACCCAAGTTCAACACAGTCCCACTTATGAAGGGAGGGGAAACTTCTCTGTCAACTCTCATTACCTTGGAAGTAGCTCAGCTGAGCAGCCACCAGCAGACATGGGGAGGAAGTCTGAGTCAGAGCTGACATTCCCTTCTTGTCACAGCTGACAGGGTACCCTGTCAGCAGGAAGGGCTGTTACTGCCTCATGCACACAGGTCAGGTGCGACACTCAGCTTCCATTCCAGGTGATGCAACGGATGTGAACCATAGCACAGGAGCTACCTCAGCATGACATCTGGTTTGGGCCATGGGACAGTGAGGTGCTTCAGTCCTGCCACGAGCCAAACACTAAACCATGTTCCTCAGGACCTCACCTACCCGTGCCTTAAACACCTCCAGGGCAGGTGAATCAACCATATCTCCAGGTCTTTTAGGAAGCACCAGTATTTGATCCGCTAGAGCCTACCTAGAGAAAGAAACACCTCTAAGTTTAAGTAGCATCAAGTTGCTCTCTAGAGTAACCTCTTTGCTATTTCCCTTTACCTTTACAATGTTGTGTGGCTGAGCAGGTCTCCTGCAGCAGCTCCAGCGAGATCTTCAGTCTGGACAGATTAAAGACACTCCCGTTACTTTACCTGGCGATTTTTATGACACAAACCCAAAGGGTCAAGCTACTCCAAGAACAGGATACTACACCTCCTCCAGTGTTTGCTTCTAGACAGCATTTAACAAGCTGAGGTACTAGAAGTGAAGCCTTACAACAGTTTCCTTGACATCACACAAGGTATTTTGATGACCAGCTAATACATTTTCATAGCAGAGGATACTTCCACATACAGTTCAAGTAGGCTCAGAAATGCCTCAGCTGACCCTGGTTACAGCATGCCATTTGCTGTGTCAGCAGAAGAAAGTGCATCCAACCAACCCCAGGCCAGATTCAGCACTCGAAAATTTGCTTGCCTTGAAGTCAGAGGTAACTTATGATTATCCCCTTGTTAACACAGACTGTTTCTCACATTACATAGTATTGAGTAGGTTCATTACTGCCTTGTGCCCCAGAAATGGAGACCACTTACATGCTCTGAGCTACACAGATCTCATTTCTGGTGAACCTTGCAACTACAAAAGCAAAAGGGACGCCAAGAATAATACAGCTTTAGCTCACAGATGAAGCAGATTTGAATACCTGAAGGAGCAGCTAGTTCATGTGGGAGTTTCTCCAGTCATGTCAACAAGAAACAATAAATTACTGAGCATAGTCCCCCCATGCTCTTGCAAAGAGCAAGCTCAGCTCAAGTTGAGATCAAAACTGCAATAGTGCTGAGTCAGTGGTATGCACATCTAAGGCTGTTTTCCCTGTATATGTAGCTTGTCTTGCTTTATGATATTAGGTATAATTACTCTAGAGCAGCATCCTGCAAGAGTCACAGAAGCCCTTAAGATGGCAGTGTGCAAGCTCAGAGGGCTCATCCAGTCCAGGAGCATTTCTGACAAACCTTTCCTTTTTCAGAGATCACGAAGAAAAACTTGTTTGTTAAGATTTGATTCAAGACATCAGTTCAATTTCATACTGTGTGAAGTCTCTTGGAGCAACATCACTTGCATGACTGCTCAGAACACAGCCTACTAGCACACCCAGCTAGCCCTGTTCAGGAGCCATCAAAAACTTTACCTCAGGTTTAACTGGTGCCAATGGAATGACACAGCTGCCTAATACAGCAGGGGAGTCCTTCCACTAAATTTAATGCCTATGTCTCTAAGCAAACAAGCTCATTAGGTGAAGCCTGGCAGCAGATGCTCTCCCCCAAGGCAGAAGTATTACCTCTGTAGGGCTGGCCTGCTGGAACAGCAAGGGAGAACCCCTAACAGCTGACCTGCCCATGTTACTGTCTTAGCTGATCTGAAGAGTCAAGAACTGTTCTATGAAGCTCCATAGGGCTACAGTTCCTCAGATTCAAAAGGAAATAAAGCCTATGCCAAATCTAATTAGGCTTCTCTTGTTGCTTCAGAGTACATCACAACTGTCCTTTTGCTAGCTATATTAAGACAACTGCTTTATCTCAAAGCAGAAGCGGATGGGTAAGGATTCCTTAGAGATGCTCACATGTGTCAAGTCACAATGCAGGCACTTTTATATAAATTAGGTTGGTACAAGCAAAGAACAGTAGGAGCTTGCACTGGCAGCTCAGCAGAACTTAGATTAGCTATCCTTTAACAGAAGTAGGGCTTGCGACAGGAACACCCTGTTAAGTTGTTCATGGACAGTTTTAGTATGCAAGTAGCTAGCCTTGGGGCAGGAATCTCACCTCCACGGAAGACAGCAGCTCCCTAAGCAGCTGCATACCCATAACCTACTGACAAGCTGCTGGAGCAGTCCTCACTGTTAAGCTCTGCTATTAAACAGTTCAAGTGACAGTCCTAACCAATAACCAAAGCATATTTACGCAGAGGCAAGAAAAACAGGGACATCTGACCAGGAGTTCTCTGCTCCTACCAGCCTGCCATCTGCACCTTCTGCTAGGAACCAGGTGAATGCTGAAGTAAGACTGTTGGACTACACCTCTCACCCTGTGTCCTTTGCCAGGGATATTTAACACTGCCAACACGGCACAAAGCAGTAGGTGAGCAAGAATCAAACACAGCTAAACTCACTGTAGTGCTTATGAATAGCTAGTTCTGCTCCCCTGTCTCAGCAGGCAGCACAAGAATAAGGAGGTGCCCACAAAAAGGCACATTTGTACCTGAATCACTGCAGATCTGTTCTGGGTCCTGTGGCTCATAAGCAGAGCGTTCGCCTCTCAATATCACAGGACCTTTAGCAAAGGCACCTAACCATGAGAAGCCAATCTGGATAGAGCAGGACTCTGTCAGGGATACCACACACTGCAGTGACCAGACTGAGACAGCCATACTTAAACAGTGGAAGAACCTTCTGTCCCAAAATGCAGCTAAGTGTTTCCGACACAGAAAACACCACCTCTGCTCACTGTTCTCTCATGTGGGGGAGGCTGCAAAGCATTAAGTCTCTGTACTACACCAAAGAGCTATTTTTATTTCCCTCCCAATGGTTCTGCATTTCTTCAAGGAAACTGAAGCTGAAAGGATGATTCAGGACCAGCTCAAGAAGACTGAACCAGTTCCTTCCCAGAAGCAGCAAGTTCCCTAGCATGTTTAGTACCTCAAGGGGTTATGCCTGCTTAGCCCCTCAGCCACTGAAACGAGATGCTCACTGCATGTTTATCCTAATCAAGCACATCAGACTGGCACAAACCACTTGCTCCATGGTTACATTGTACCCTGCCATGATTTATCAAGCGAAGTTTAGCTGATGCTTTGAGTAGACACAATTTGTCCCAGTTCAGTTACCCTGAAAATGTAAAGCCTCACAGCCCAAGTAAAGGCAGATACCCTGCAACTGCCATGAGTTGGCCAGGATCACAGCTCCCCCTTGCACAGCACCCAAGTGGTCCAGCCACCCTTTGTACTGAAGCCTTCATGTCCCACCGCAGCAGCAGCTCCAGGTGGAGCTGAACAAATTTTAACTAATACAATTTAGTAACAGCTTGGTTCCAACTACTTGGACACAAAGACACTGCTAACAAGGTACCGGCTAATGCAAAGCCACAGGTGACAGTCCAAGCAATTCAACATGAACACCTGAGACCAGCAGATGTCAACCTTTAACATCTCTTTTCAATCTCCCCAGTGACACAACAGCCCATGAGCAGAGCAGAAGCCTTGTCCTTTCAGCTACAAAAAGCTGAGGTAGCCCAGGGACAATCAGCCAAGACTGTTACTTTCACATGAACATGACTTAAGACATGCCAAGCTGCTTTCAAGGAAGAAACTAGAAATAAGCCTATCTTTGACTGCTACAGAGTCTGCTTATTTTCCTTACCAAATCCAAGCATTCCATGAGTGGAACAAGTGCCCAGCATCCCTGCACTGCTGACTGCTATGGAAGCACACAAAGCTTTAACAGCAAGTTGAAACCTGCATTTGACAAGGGCTGCACAAGCAGGACAGTACCCTCTCCCACTGTCATGACAGGTCTACTAATAGCTCAGCTTCCCCAGCTGGCTGAAGATCTCATCTAAGAAAGTCTCACATTTAGTGGGTGCACCTGCTGGCTTTGTGGCTAAAAAACAAATTAGGAACACTTGCTGTTTGGGTCAACAACTTGTAAGAATCACTCTTCATAAACAGGTTGCTTTTTAGGGCATTGGACTGCTACAGTCCATAGTCAGAGGTGCTTTCAGGCACCACAGAGAAGCAAAGCCCACACCAAAAGCAGCTGGCAAGACATTCCAGTGACAGCTTCACAGGAAGGTACATTCTAGCTGCTGTTGCTGTATCAGTAGCATCACAGAAGTGCTTTCCACCTCCTTCCTCCCCACACATTTACATTGGTGTTCTAATCAACATATTCCTTCCTGCTGGTCCTCAGCTCATCATTCACTACTCAGGAGAAGTAGCTAGGCTGCCTGCTGCTTACTGCAGTTTCATCAAGAGCAGGCTTCTATCCAGTTGATGCCTTTCCCAGCCAGCTCTGCAAGGCAGGAATTACCTCTGTCCAGGGAGCTGGGAGCCTCACCTATAAATTATTGAATCCTTGCATAAAACATTATCTTGCAAGTTGTCAGGTGTGGGTGTGCTGTCCAGTGCCTCCCACAACCACCTGAAAGCTTCAACTTCTAGAAGAACAACCTAGAGCTTTAGATGCTTGCTAGCACACTGACAGAGCTCAGATCAAAACAGAATCTTAAAATATGTTTCAGTACACCAGAGGAATCTGCTTTTTCTATTACTGCTGTCTGCAGTCAGTTTCCACCTTATTTTGAGGGTGGAGTTACAGCCTCCAGTATGCACTGGAGAGAACTGGAGCTTTAGAGAGAAGCTGCTCTAAAATGAAGTGAAGGTCAGGAACCAGCCAGCTACAGCTCAGCCATGTGGCCTTGAATTCCATTCACTGGCTCCTTCAGTGTGAGCACCAAACTTGCACGACACGGTGCCAACAGCCATGGTCACAGCTAGCTTCCAGATGGACAGGACCAGGCCCACACACAGACTCTGCTGCATCCTGTTTCTGGATAATATGCTCATAGGACAGCTCAGTTCTAAAGGAAAGGAATGACAGGCAACACGCAGCTCAGGGAAATATGCAGGAAGCCCAGCTAGAAAGCAAAAGCTATGGATCAGTTGTGAGCAGAAGAGGCTCTTGGTGTGACCAAGAGAGCTCCAGAGCCAGTGCTGGGGAAAACACTCCTTTCAGTGGCAGTACGGTTTTGGTTTGCCTCAGGCATACCCTTGGTCCCCAGCTGAAGGCTCTAGGATGCATCTCTGCTACAAGCTCAAAGAGCTCCTTGGAAGAGGAAACACCAATGGCCAGTTTGCCAGAGTGTGGATGAAACAGGGAAGGCAGAAGCAATGCCACTGGTAGGAGCCATATCTGCAGAGGAATCACAGGACTTGCATGTGAGAAGGGGTCTGCCCTGCCTGAGGTCTCAGCTCAGCTGTGGCTCTGTTAGGACTGCGGGTGCTGAGATTTGGAGAGCACTGCATTCCTGAGAGGCACCAATGCACATGATCAGTCAGGCTCTAAGCCCGAGTTCTTAAAGCCGAGTTCTCCAGTCCAAGCCTCACTGATTCACAGCCCCATTACACCTCCTGGCATTTCTCCACATCAGAGCTGTTTTTATGCCTGTGAAATGCTTAAGTACTAGATGTGGCCCTGAACAAGTTTCTCACTCTAAAGCTGTCACTATTAATTGTGACTCTACCCTAGGAAAGTCCAAACTAGGTAGGACTAGCCCTCCCCCAGTCCAGGAAGAAGTAAAGCTTAGAAACTGATCTCTGCCAGTTTAGATATCACAGCAGCCACCTTCTCTTCCAAGGAGATCTTGTTGATCTGAGTGCATGGTTTGAAAGTAGAAGCAAAACAAGCACAGAAATGCATTTGCTTACAGTACCCAGGTAGATGCTGTCTCTGCATGTTTAGTCAAAAAAACAGTGTGCTTAGAAGCTGTGGGAAAGATCTGGAGGTCATTTCTTGTCATCTACAGAAACACCACCTTGCCCAGATTGCTGCTTAGCCTAAGATTACAGTGGCACACATAGGTTTTTCCAGGCAATGAACACCCCAAGCCAAAGGGAGGGAAGCAAAGGAGTGCAGAAAGCACTTCCAGCTATGCTGGACAACCATCCTGGATGGATCACATCGCTCCTCAGCAACCTGAGGCCCACCACCATCATCTCCACAGCAGGTAATAGGTATTTGAAGATGGCAGCTGAGTGCAGAAAGGCCCTTTTAGAGCAAATACCACACAGCAACAAGACCAGGATTCCAAGACAGAAAACCAGGGCTGCTGAAATTGTAGTCTTCAGGTTATAGAAAGACAGCTGACAAAACTATGCTCAGAAGCTTCACCAAAAGCTGGATGTTCACAGTTAAGTCTACCAGTTCATGAACCCCTATACCACAGGGTATCTTTCTCCCAGGAATGGCACAGATACAGGCGCTAACAGGCTGATAGCAAGTGCCTGAAGATCTTCAGCTACCCTTTTGGAGGCTTGGGGGCTCTAGGTACGTTGTAATTCAAGAACCAGTATTGCTGTGCCCCTGCCTCCTGGGTCAAAGCAGTTCCCCTGTAAATCCTACAGGATTTCAGGTAGTTCCCAGTTGATTTTCCCCAAGGATCAAGCTGTTACAAGAACAGGCATGCTTGCTTTAACACCCCTCCCCCTTTATCAGAGCAAGCTCAACTTCCCCTATTCTGCCCTGGGGGAGACAATCTCAGGATGTGGGAGGAGATTTGAGCACATTGCTGGCTGCTGGGAGACACTAGGCAACAAGCCATGTGTCTTGACTAAGGGCCTTGCCTACGCAAAGCATTTCAGCTGTACCAGTATAGCTTCCATGTTGCCATGCCTCTACCAGAATGGTCTCCTCAGTGGAGAACTGCCAAGCAAGACAAATCTTATTCTACTAATGGGGACACAGCTATGGTGCCCACACAGCCTGGTTCATACAGCTGCAACCAACAGCCACACAACCAGAAAAGCCAACTAACTGTTTGAGAAACCCCTATATGAATACAGACAGCCCAGCATGGTCATCCCATCAGGCCATCCCACTGAACACAATTCCTCCATCACTTTCTGTAAATCAAGCGCAGTGCCAGCGGCAGCTGGGTTCTAATCTTCATTTGAGAAGATAAGGCTGACCAATTCAAAATATTGTTGTTTCTTAGTGACTTGGCTAACTAGTAAAGTTGTCTGGCGTTTACCAGATATGACAGTATTTTTCAAGTACTTCAGATTAATTTCTAGTTTAGTCTAGAGTTTCCTAGGGTTTCACACATTCCTGTCATACTTTCAGTCTTAGAAACACAAATAGGAGATGTTAGATAACCTTTGCAATGGTAAGCAAAGCACAGATCTCAGACCTTGTCATTGGTAAATAAACCTTGTTTATCCACTCCTGGCTGCTAGCTTCCTGCAGTTCCTAGCGTCTGGGCAGAAAACAAGTGACTATTGAGAGACTGATCAAGGTTCTGGCCTTCAAGTGAAACGATGGCTCTCAAGAAGCCTACCAGACCCATAGCTTCCACCTAATGTTCAGATCTGAGAATCAATATTGTCCTCCTCAACACCAGGAGCTTGATAGAAGAGACCAGACAAATACTGAAAGGAGATCCTACTGCCAGACAAGATCCTACCAGAGACAAGACACTGATGTAAAGAACCTTACTCCTGTATATCTGTTACAGGAATGAGTCTCCTAGAGAGGAAGCTTCTTCTAGGGACAGGCTGCAATCTAAGAACTAAACCCTGATCTGCGAGCACAACTTCAGATCCTACACACTCACAGCAGCTCTTACTATGCTAATGCAGTTTGCAGAGCAGGAAGGACAAGTATTTCAGTACCAGTCCCAGAACAGGAGTGTAACAGGTAGCTTGCCACAACTGCTTTGCCAGTGCCCAATGAAGAATTCCTACAGTGGAGACTGTTTCAGACTCACACTTCACACCCTCACACCTCATGCACAGATCCTCCTCCATCAATACTTCACCAGCTCAGCTATTCTCTCAATGAAGCTCCATAAAGGTCAAAAAAACCTCACTGAAGTAATCTGCACAGTGAGATTAAGAGCACAGTGCTGGTAAACTGCATCTTCTTGCTGGGGGGAGGGAAGGTCAGGTCTAGGCACGCCTCAGTTATAACCACCTTGCTGCTTATGCTGGAAGCGCTGTTGCCACTATGCCAGTTTGGACTTCAGACATCATTATCCTTGTCTGGAAGCCGAGAGGAGGAGATAACTATAGAGCCAAGTGACTCAGCCCACTTGAGGGAGACAAGCGCGAAGCAGGTTCTGTTCAAGAGGATGCCACTTCCCAGCTGGAGAAAGATCAAAGGGTCAGCACAGACTTGTCAGATAAACTAGTGGCCCCAGCAACCAAGGTCCATAGACTCCAGGTCAGGTGCCTCTGAAGTCAGCTCCAGGTGCCCACCTTCATTTTTGTCTACCACTTTGCAGTTTGTCTGCAAAGTGGCCAAAGTCAGTATGCAGCAACACAGGACAGATTCCAGAAAAATACTGTTTTCTTAAATGCCAGTAGGCAGATTTACTCAATTCCATTTAAGAATTTCTGCTTGAAACTCAGGCAAGTAGTTAGATACAATCACTCACCTAAAATAGACATTTTAAGTAGTTACATACAGGCAAGAGCAAATCACTTACTACATCAAGAGCCTTTAAATAATACAATTAGAATCTGTGTCTCAAGTTTACACTTCAGGAGGGGTGCAGTGTCTGAGATGGGATTGAAGTTTCACTGTCCTGTGAAAACAGCCACAGCCTTACAAATTGACTTTGCTTGCTAGGGCAACCTAGGCTATTTGAGATCAGCTGTAAATCAACACACCCCAGTGGCCTTGACAAGCTTGGTTCCCTCCCTGGCCCTGACCGTGAGTTAGCAACAGCAGTGTTGACAAAGCTTCCCCAGCACTCATTGCTGGCACCGGAGAGAGGAGGAGCAGTCTCACAGGAACAGCACTAACAGCAACAATGACATCATCACAGCAGATCTCCACCGAGCAGAAAATGCAGCAGCACACCGGGTTCAAGCACTGCATCCCCGTGAAGAGAGCGCAAAAGCAACAAGCATGCTGGAAGCAGGAGAGCAACCATGTGACAGAGGGGTATTCCTTCACTGCCTGCTATTTCTGAGTGGCACATGTGGAGTCACTGACCTTGAGCACTCATTTGAAAGTTTTATTCACAGTGCATTTAAAGGGAAATATGATCTTCAATAGAGCAGCTAACTGCAGAACTGAAAAGGGTATATTAGCTATTGTCATTCAATTAATTACCCATACCTAATCCATTTTTGAAATATGCAGCCCATGCCTGGACTGTTCACTGCAGAAAGGGACCTTTTCATTCTCACAGTCCACTGTTACAACTGTGTCTGAAGACAGACTGTTATACAGCAACTAAGAGATCATTTTAGGAAGCTGCAGGAGGAACGTAACTGAACTCCAACTCATCAGGCAATTAAAGTGCAATTATCAAAACAATGCTGTGCAAGGATGAAGTACTTCAGCATCTGAAAGATGCAAGATTGTCAACTGAGGAGCAGCAAGCAAGCACACCAGTGCCCAGCCAAGCTATGCATTTAGGTAAGGTCTTATCTGGACTCCCTTTCACCAAGCAACAAGCTTTAAATGACTCTACAGTTCTGCAGAATCTTAGGTCCATCAGGCCCCAGTAACAAGAGCTTAAGTGCCAATAAGGTCACAGCTAAGTAGAAGCCCAGAAGACACTGGGGAACACGAGCAGCATGCAAGGTGAAGATTCTGTACTCATTTATCAAATGATCAGTTTACACCAGTGACTGAAGAAAGGGATATATTGTAACAGCAGGGACAGCTACCAGCCAGTATTGGAGAACCCACACATCCACCAGTTTTAGGGAAAGCAAACATTCAAGTGTCCTGTTCTATAGCCTTTATTCCCAACCCCAGGCTTGCCAGACACCTACATATCACAGTGCAACATTTCTAAATGCACCCCAATCAAGCACAACATTTGGCTGTAAAATCACTTCAGTTCTGCATAAATTAGTCTCATTTTCACAGAGAAGTCAGACCAAAATCCCATATATGTTGGAGACAAAGCTATTTATAGTTTTGCACAGATGGTTTGATTGTAATTGTCACGTTTCCTCAAGGACAAGCTTTGCCAGAGATTTGCTCCAACAGGTAACTCACATGACCTTTCAACACAAGATTCTTAGAATAGGAGCTTTAAGAAGGCACTGCTGAAATTAAATCTGGTAGCCCTCTTGCCCACAGGCACTTGTTTTGGGTAGTGAACTAAGCAAAGTGCTACCTTCCCTTGGATCTATCAATGTTGTAACATGCCTATGCTACTTGGTTTGATTCACTAGCTTTTGTAGGAGGGCAAGGATGACTTTAGTGTGGTCTCTGCAACAAAGTTATTTAAATTCTTAATCTTTGCCTTAAGGTTCAACTGTTAGTGCGCCACGCTGAACTATTAATAGGGTATTTGAGGACATGGACCACTGCACACCACCAAAGGGAAGAGGAAAGTAGCTACTGCCTTGCACCTTATCAGTTATACTCACCACTGCAGGTTAGGAGAGCAAGAAACTGCTACTGGATTTTGGACATCTTCTTTATGAGGGGTCAGATTAACCCCATCTTACAGCTTTTCTGCACCAGAAGGGGAGCATTAACATACTAGCACAGGAGGAGGGGGGAATAAAAAAGGAGCACTTGAAAGTAACAGTATTAGAGCTGCTTTGGATTCTGAGGACTCAGGCCAGGCATGGTGGGTCTACTCATTAGCTCATGGAGGGCAAGTCATGTGTTCAGTCAGCTGTTGGAAGTCACAAGCAGGAGGGAGAGAGAGAGACAAGTATACTTGTTCTTCCTGAATAAGTAAAACAAGGAAGCCCTGACTATTTAACAGGGAATATTCAAATGACTCCACCCACTTTAACCTCAAATACAGCTACTGAAAGAACAGAGTACATCGGCTCCAGAAGCACAGCTCTTCTGGAAGCACAGCAAGGCTGAAGCTTCTATCACACTATACCAGTACCACCACAACCCGTGAATGGGGCACAGCTGCAAGTAAGCCAGTAAATCACAGAGAGCCAGACACTGTGGCCCAGATGGTTACACACCGGTCCCTCAAGAAGGGAACTCTCCAATTGTCCCCAGCCCCAGTTCCCACATAGAAACGTAGAGTGGTAGGCACAGGCCAGGGCTGGCCAGCAGCAAGTCCTGGGAGCTTTATTCCATCTGGGCAATAGTCAAACAAAGAACAGCTTGCTTACAGCTGGGAGGGGTCCGTTCTGTCATGTGGTCTCAGTTTACATACAAAAAGCCTCACACACACATATCACAACAGCTCTGCCTGTCAGCAAGTGGTTTTAGTTTTCAGGGGCATAATGCTGAGAATTCCAGCTTTGACTCAAAGGGTTTGGAGATACTGGGGAAGACATACTAATTTTGATGCTGAGGTTACCTGTCTTCAGATGGAGACAGCCTTTTCACAGCTGCTTTACTACTAAGACAATCACTTTACTTAGAGGGAAGACAACACAGTTGTTTTACTTAAAATTATTAGGTATTTACATATTTATTAGTCTAGGTATACCTGGAGACTAACAACATATCTATGATTTAATTTACCTTATTATACACTCACAGCCAAAAGCACTTCTAGCATCCACTCAACTCCTTCTCAGAACTGACTCAGGCTTTACACATGCCAAGCGCTACTTTCGCAATAACTGCCGGTCTCCTCAGCCGCGTGTTTTGTCACGTTAATTGCTCCCAGGGCAGGCTGCTCATCTTCAACGCGATACCCACCGACCACCCAGAGCACCATTTCACCACCTCAACCTACCCCTTCCCGGCGCTCGACCCGCCCTCGGCCTGCGGCTGCCCCAGAGCCCCCACAAGCTCTGGGAGGGAGCTCCCGCAGCTCCGCACGTCGCGGACAAATCGCTCAGCTCCCCGGGAGGTACCGTTTGGGGGCCCTTCACGCCTCTCCAGAGCGCCGTCTCACACAAAGGCCTCGAGAAAGGTGCACCCCAGCACACGCCCGCATGTGTCCCTTCCCGGGGAGCCCCTGCCGCCTAGCGCCATCGTCCCACCGGCAGCGCCGGGCCCGGACATACACCACCCTCCCCGCCGGGTCAGGCCCCGCTGGCGGAGCCCGAAGGCGGCGCCGGCCCCCGCCCGGAGGCTCCAGGAGCCAGGGTGGAGCCGCCGCTGCGGCCGACACCCCCCGCAGCCCAGACCCCAGCGTGAGAGCAGCCCGATGGCGGTCCCGGCGCCGGTCGAGGGCTCACCTGGTGCGTGTGTGCGGCGCCCGCCCGAGCCTCGCTGCCGCCCCCCTCTCGCCTCGCTC
>JAUMJK010002230.1:0-94419 GCA_033558105.1 Coccyzus lansbergi | reverse complement strand
CAACCCCGGGAATCCCGCTCACCCGGTACCGAGACCTGCCCCCACCCCACACCTCTCCCCTTCTCCGGGATCTGGCCCCCTGCCCCCACACTTCTCCGCCATCGGGACCTCCTCCCGGCACCTTTTCCGCCACTGGGACCTCCCCTCCCCGGCCTTCCCCTACTCGCTTCTCCTGCATCGGGACCTGCCCCCCTCCCCCCCCCCCCCCCCCCCCGCCCCTAGCAGGACTGGGACCCCCGACCGAGACCCCGTGTGGGAATTGGACAAGACCTGGGCCTCCCCCACTCTCCCCCAGCACCGGGACCGCCCACCCGCCTGGCTCTCCCGGCCGGTACCGTGGGGGTGGAACCGGGACCCGCAGCCGCTTCCAGAATCTGGGACCGGGATCCCTCTTCCCGGACCATGACCTGCCCCGACCGGTAACGGGGTTGGGGGTGGTTAGGGGCTGGACAGGACCCGGACTGGCATCCCCTACCGAACCCCCCCCCCCCTCCCCCACCCCGGTACCGGGATTCCCCAAGACTGGATGATATTGGGAGGATGGGAGGGGGGAGGGCTGGACCGGGACCCCCTGTGGTTGGTACCGGCAAAGATGGGCTGGACCGGGACCCCCGCAGCCGTTTGCGGGGTGGCTGGGGGGGGGTGGGGAAACGGGGCTCCCCCTCCCCGGTTCGGTCCCTACGGGCGTTGCCGTCCGACCGGTTGCAACCCAGAGGCTCCGAACTGGGAAGGGGACCAGGACCGGGCTGGGGGGGGGGGGGGGGCGGGGAGCAGCCCGGTCCCCTCCTCCCGTGCTGGGGAGAGGGGGTGCGATCCGTTCCCTCCTGGTGCCACGTGCCTGGTCCCCCCACTTCATCCCAGGATCTCCCCTTCATCCCTCCCCCCCATTCTGTCTGCCCCGAGGGTCCCCTCCCCCCCAATCTCCCCCTCTTATTGCCCCCCCCCCCCAGCCCCAAGGGTCCCTCCTGCACTCACTCATCATCATCACGTCCTTCCCTGACTCTCTTCCCCCTCCTTCTTCATCCTCCAGGCCTGAGGGTCTCCCCTCATCCTTCCCTAGCCTGGGGATCCCCCCCAATCTCCCCCTCTTATTGTTCCCCCCCCAACCCCTAGGGTCCCTCCTGAACTCCTATTTCATCATCATCGTCATGTCCTTCCCTGACTCTCTTCCCTCTCCTTCTTCATCCTCCAGGCCTGAGGGTCTCCCCTCATCCTTCCCCAGCCTGGGGATTCCCCTGCTCAATCTCCCCCTCTTATTGTCCCCCCCAGCCCCGAGGGTCCCTCCTGCCCTCCCATTTCATCACCATCATGTCCTTCCCTGACTCTCTTCTCCTTCCTTCTTCATCCTCCAGGCCTGAGGGTCTCCCCTCCTTCCCCAGTCTGGGGATCCCCCACCCCCAACCTCCCCCTCTTATTGTCATCCCCCCCCCAGCCCTGAGGGTCCCTCCTGCACTCCCATCTTATCATCATCATCATGTCCTTCCCTGACTCTCTTCCCCCTCCATCCTCCAGTCCTGAGGGTCTCCCCTCATCCTTCCCTAGCCTGGGGATCCCCCCACAATGTCTCCCACTTATTATCCCCCCCCAAGCCCTGAGGGTCCCTCCTGCACTCCCATTTCATCATCATCATGTCCTTCCCTGACTCTCTTCCCCCTCCTTCTTCATCCTCCAGGCCTGAGGGTCTCCCCTCATCCTTCCCCAGCCTGGGGATCCCCCCCCAAATATTCATTCCTCCAGCCCTGTCCCCCCATGGACCCCCCCAATGGGACACTGGGACCCAGCTCCCTGTCCTCCTCCAGATCCCCTTGGAGCCCCCTCCCCAGATGATAGTGAGACCCCTTTTTGCGGCTGAACTCGGTATCAGAGACACACACACACGCCCCTCCTGTCACAGCCCCACCCGCTGCCACCTATTTTTAGCCCCTCGAAGCCGCTGTCGCTCTCGGCACCTGCCCTGCGGGACATGGGGGCTGCTGCCCGCCCCCAAAATCCCCCGTGGGGCCTGGGGACAGCGCGGCCGGAGGGAGAAAGGGGCATGGCCCAAGGTCACCATGGCCACCAGGCCAGGGCGTTGTGGTCCCTTGTGAGGGGACAGTCCCTGGGATTCACCACAGTCATGGGCTAAGGTGACATGACCTCTTGCGACTGGACAGTCCTGTTATGGATTCACCACAGTCACAGGCCAGGGTGACAAGGGCCTTTTGCGAGGGGACAATCCCCCAGCTCTGGATTCACTGTGGTCATGGGCTAAGGTGACATGGCCTCTTGCGAGGGGACAGTCCTCCTGTTATGGATTCACCATAGTCATGGGCTAAGGTGACATGGCCTCTTGCGACTGGACAGTCCTGTTATGGATTCACCACAGTCACAGGCCAGGGTGACAAGGGCCTTTTGCAAGGGGACAATCCCCCAGCTCTGGATTCACTGTGGTCATGTGCTAAGGTGACATGGCCTCTTGCGAGGGGACAGTCCTCCTGTTATGGATTCACCATAGTCACAGGCCAGGGTGACATGGCCTCTTGTGAGGGGACAATCCCCCAGCTCTGGATTCACTGTGGTCATGGGCCAGGGTGACATGGCCTCTTGCGAGGGGACAGTCCCCCAGCTCTGGATTCACTGTGGTCATGGGCTAAGGTGGCACAACCTCTTGTGAGGGGACAGTCCCCTGTCTCTGGATTCACTGTGGCTGCCCCTGGGCTTCATTTCCCCACAGGGCCATGGCAGCATGGCTGCAGTGCTCGCCGAGGCAGCTCCGGTGCTGGCGGTGGCACCGAGTAACTTGGCGACTTGTGGCAAGGCAGAGCGGGGCCGGAGGAGCACGTGCCTGGCATGAGTCTCGCTCCAGTGCTCCTGGCAGCTCCTGTGGGTGCAGGGGACGGAGTTCAGACACAGGACATGGCTGTGTGGCCACGGCCAGCGAGCGGCTGCTGCTGCGGGATGGTCTCTGTCCCAGCTCCTCCCCTCTGCGCAACAAGATGGAGATGGAAAGGGAAACTGAGGCACGTGCGTGGCTGCTGAGCTCCCTTCGGAGCAGCAACAGGGGCTGAAGCTTAGCAGCTGCTCGCTGCCAGCGAGAGCCGGGGCAGGGCTGTGAGCAGATGCAGCCGCCGCAGCGAGGCGTGGGGAAAGCAGCTGCCAATCGGCAGTGGCACCAGCCCGGCCTGGAAACTGGTTCTCTTTTTGAGAATTTGGGTTGGAACTTGGATGAGTTTTAAGGTCCCTTCCCACCCTGTTCTGTGATTCTATGAGGCTGATTGGCCGGATCACATGGTAGCCACCCGGTCCTGCTCTGGGTCAACCCACCAGTTGTCCTGGCTCTGGCCCTGGATCGGGATACTGGTTGGCTGCTGGTTGTACTGGGACTGGGGGAGCTCCAGGCTGGGTGTTTGAGCCGGCTGCTGGTTTTACTGGGGCTGGGGGCTCCAGGCTAGGGGTTTGAGCTGGCTGCTGGTTGTTCTGGGGCTGAGGGGCTCCAGGTTAGGAGTCCAAGCTGGCTGCTGGTTGTACTGGGACTGGGGGAGCTCCGGGCTGGGCATTTGAGTCGGCTGCTGGTTTTACTGGGGCTGGGGGCTCTGGGCTCCGGGCTAGGGGTCTGAGCTGGCTGCTGGTTTTACTGGGGCTGGGGGGCTCCAGGTTGGGGGTCCAAGCTGGCTACTGGTACTGGGGTTAGAGAGCTTCAGGCTGGGGGTCTGAGCCAGCTGCTGGTTGTTCTGGGGTTGGGAGGCTCCAGGCTTGGAGTCCAAGCTGGCTACTGGTTGTACTGGGACTGGAAGGGCTCCAGGCTGGGGGTCTGAGCCAGCTGCTGGTTGTTCTGGGATTAGCGGGGGATCCAGGCTTGGAGTCCAAGCTGGCTGCTGGTTGTACTGGGACTGGAAGTGTTCCAGGCTGGGGGTCTGAGCCAGCTGCTGGTTGCTCCAGGTCTGGGGGCTCCAGGGTGTTGGTGTCGCAGGGCTCAGCCGCAACGATGAGAAGCAGAGTCGAGTGTTTGCAGCCTCAAGTCACCCTGGAGGACGCACAGTCCCTGGGAATTGGGGGGTAGGTGGGGGTGGCTGGCAGCACCCTTCTTCCCAGGGTTTCCAGGAGTTGGGGTTTCCAGGAATGTGGCACCAGCGGCTCTGCCTGCCCAGCTTGGTGCTCCCCTTGCTCCGAGCGGCCGGTGTCCCCCATGGGTGGGGGGTGCTCTCCCAGCACCCTCTTATCTCCGAGCACTGATATCCTGGTATCCGCTGCCTGCAGGGCCAGGCAGGGCTATCGGGTCCAGCAGCCCCCTTCCCCCTCCAGCAGCAGGGCCTGGCCTCCCTATCTCATTAGCTCGAGATTAATGAGGCTCCTGTGCTGTCTTTAACTCCTTCCTGCTCGCCAGCTCCGCTGACCCTCTCCGCTTCTCCCTGCAGGTTTGTGCCGATGCCTGCTGGAAGACTGAAGACGCCTGAGGACGCCGCGTAGACCCCAAAGCTGCTGCCACCCAGAAAGTGCCTGGTCAGAGAGGGAGGAGGCGATGCTCTAGGCTACCACTGCCTGTGGAGCCTGCAGAGGTTTTGGTGCCTGACGAGCAGCCCCGTTGCACCCCGATCCTGACGAGCAGCCCCAGGCCCACAGCTCCCAAGCCAAAAGGACGCTGAGGCAAGACTGGAGGAAGTCAGAGGGCACATCCTTCTGCTCTGACTCTTCTGCAACGTCGATTCCTGCCCTGCCAGCCCAACAGCACTGCGGACCCTCCACTGCCCCCAAGCCCCTGTAGCCCCCTGGCAGGGCTGTTCCTCTCCAGTGCTCCCCAGCCTTGGCCTCCAGCCCCGCTGGAGCCCGGCAGCAAGCCGGGCGCTGCCTCCCGTGCCGCCCGGGCATTGCCTCCCGGGCGCGTCGCCCCTGGCAGAGCCATGAAGCTGCAGGCGGTGATGGAGAACCTGCAGCGGCAGCAGCGCGCGAGGCTGCAGCAGGCGCTGGAAGCGCGGCAGCAGGAACAGCAGCAGCGTTCCACGCCACCTCCCCCCGCGCAGGCCCCGACAGCTCCGGGACAGACTCCTGCCAGCACCCCGGCGCGCGGCCGTAACCAGGAGCCAGCCTCGGCGCCCACGGAGGAGGGAGCAGAGCCCGAGAGCGCCCACATCCAGCGGGCACAGATGGCAGCCCTCGCTGCCATGCGGGCAGCGGCCGCTGGCCTCAGCCACTCGTCCAGCCCGGGAGTGTCAGATGAGAGCCAGGCCTCCGAGGAGGAGGAGGAGGAAGAGCACGGTGAGGAGGAGGAAGATGGTGGTTACCAGCAGGAGATGGGCTCCGAAGAAGAGGAGGATCTGTGAGTATACGCTTGCACCAGTGGCAGCTCTTATGGGTTCTGGGAAGGGATAGGGACATGGTTTGGCTCTGGAGCATTTTAGCATGGCTGGTTCGGGATACAAACATCCCTTTGGGGCAGGGGAGGCTGCCAAGAGGTGGGGTTGGTGCAGTTTGGGGCTGGTAGGTGGGTGAGCACCACTGGGACATCCTGAAGTGGGAGGCAGGTTAACGCTGTCAGGACATCCCAGAGCAGGAGGTGCTCAGAGCAGCAGGTCAGCTCAGCAGCTGTGGTTCCTCATGCCAGGCTGGTGTGGGGTGACATTTCTACCCAAAGAGCCACGTGGGGCCCTGACAAAGGATCCTGGTCTGGTTTTAAATTATGCAGGCACCTCATGGCTGCCTCCTCCCAGCCCGTGTCCTCTCCAGGACAGAGAACAGGCTGGGATCCATCTGGTAGAGCTCCGCTCTGGGCTGGAGCTGCGGTTTTGGGGTGCCAGCAGCCTTTGGTGCCCCCCAGGGCTGCCACCCCCTGCTGGGGTTGTACTGGGGCTTTGCTGGGTTCCCCTCAGCTGTGGGGCAGCCAAGAGACATCAGCTTCGGGGACCCAGCGCCGTGATGCTGTGGGACCACATCTCCCCTCTCCCCCCTGCTCCAGGAAGGGCAAGTGGGATGAAGATGACTTTGAAGAGGACATGGGTGAGGAGGAGGAGGAGGAAGAGGAAGAAGAGGAGGAAGAGGAGGAAGACTATGAAGAGGAGGACATGGGAGAGGAAGGGCTGGGCTCAGCCGAGGCGGTGCGGGCAGGCGCAGGATCCCTGCTGCTCCGCAAGCCCCCGGCACCCCAGCACTACCGGGGCGAGCCGCAGCGGCTGCCGGGAGGGCAGGAGCGGGTCCCCTCTGGACTGAGCCACGCGCAGCCCCCACCACCGGCCCCTGACCACGGCGACTGGACCTACGAGGAGCAATTTAAGCAAGTAGGTGCCCGCTGAGATGCACGCGATCCCCTCTTGCCTGTGTCCCCATCGTAGTGTCCTTGAGAGCTGCGGTGGCAGTGCCACCTCTGGCAGCGTTGTTTCTCAGATCGAGCCGCGTTGTTGCCACTAAGAAAGTGTGGGATTGCTCTGAGGTTTTAGTGCTTGGGCTCAGCTGGGCCTCGTCCCCTGTTACTTGGCTTGGTGGCTGCAGTGGGGTCCTGTGTCCTGGCTGCTGCTGTGGCCTGGCCCTAGTGCAGGTGGCTGGTGCAATGGGGTTTGTCACAGGGACCCAGCAGGCTTCTTGCTGGAAATGATGGAAAAAACCACCCCAAAACCACAAATCTGAAGGGACTCCTTGCTTTCCTCTTTTCAAACTCTTTTTGATTGGGGCTTGCCTTGCTGCCCATCACTGCAGAGGTGAAGCTGGGTGGGCTGGCTCCAACCCTGGGGATGTTTCGGGCAGAGTTGCCTCGCTGCTGCTGCCAAAACGCTTCTAAAGAGTGAGACAGTCCTGAAAGCAAAAGCTGGCTGCCCCCTCTGCTGCCTTCCCCGTGCCAGCTGAGCTGGGCTGGCAGGAGGCAGGCACACGCTCCTGCTCTCTCCAGGCGCTGGAGCTCACCGCGTCCTGCTTTTGGCTAATAGAAGGAAATGTGCTGTGAGCTGGGGCTCCCCAGGGGCTGCCCGGTGCCTTTGATGTGTGTGTTTAAATACATCTGAGTTTAGGGCTGGGGGAAGGGACGGGAGCCAACAGCAGCAGATGGGACCCAGATGGAGCAGCCGGGGCACGGTGGCCTTTTGGGACGGATGCGACGGCCTGAAGGGGAAGAGACAGGGGCCATCGCATCCCTCCCGAAACGGGGAAGGATCTTCTGGGATCTGGACGTGGGCAACCTCACAACTGGGGCTGGTGGAGAAAGCACAAGCGAGCGTGGAACGTGCGGTCACCCTCCCTGGAATGCTTCTGTCGGGCTGTGGGGAAGGAGAGATGCTTCGGCCTCGTGCCGCTGCACCCACGCTACCTCTTTTTTCTTGTGGTTTCTCTCTTTTTGTGTTTCCTGCCATCGGGGAGCGAGTGGACTGGGGAGGTGATGTTGTATTTGTGAAATGGCTTTTTTTTTTTTTTTTTCGATACTGCAGCTGCGATCTTCCTGTTTGTCACCGTGTCGGTGCCGCGCTGCCTTTGGGGGCTGGGAAATCGCTTCCAGCTCTTGGAATCTAACAGGGAAATCTGGGTGGCCGGTGGTGCCTACAGGAGCCGTGGTTTGTAGATGTGTCGTGGACCGTGCTGTGGTCTCTGTTGGGTCCCGATGGGGAGGTTGTAGAGAGGAGGGAGCTGGCCTCTTCTCCCAAGTGACAGGGGACAGGACAAGAGGGAATGGCCTCAAGCTCCTCCAGGGGAGATTTAGGCTGGAGATTAGGAGGAGGTTTTTCACAGAAAGGGTCATTGGGCATTGGAATAGGCTGCCCAGGGAGGTGGTTGATTCCCCTTCCCTGGAGGTGTTTAAGGCACAGGTGGATGAGGTCTTGAGGGACTTGGTTTAGTGTTTGATAGGAATGGTTGGACTAGAAGATGCGATGGGTCCCTTCCAACCTGGTTGTTCTATGATTCTATGATTCTATGATCCTATGCCCCCTCCCCATCTCTTCCCAACAAGCTGTGCCAGTGAAAGGGGCTGAGCCCCCCCTTTTCCTCCCTTTCTCTTCCCACCGGAAAGCTTCCCAGGGTCAGCAGGGAGATCCCGGCGGTTAATCGTGGAAGCAGCTGGAGGGTGTAGGAAAGCAGCTGCCGCTATGCTGTGGGTGGAGGGGAGGAGACGAAGCACCCAGCCAGGAGAGGCTTTCCCCGGCGTGTCAGCCTGCCAGCGCGCCGGTGCTTGGATCGCGGCCACTGGACCCAGGCCAGGGGGTTGCTCGGCACAGCACGGCGCTGGCCGGGAGTTCCTTCTGGCCACCCTCCAGCGCGTAATGCCGCTGGCACAGCCAGGCTGGGGAAGGAGCAGCAGGAATGTAAACACTGAGTGCTGCTGTGGGGCAGCTGCTGTGGCCCCATGGCTGCTGGTGGGTGATGCTTTCTGCCCTCCTGCCCCACTGGGATGCTCCCTGCCCACAGAATCATTTGGGTTGGAAGGGACCTTAAAGATCAACTAGTTCCAACCCCCCTGCCATGGGTAGGGACATTCCATTAGAGCAGGCTGCCCAAGCCCCATCCAACCTGGCCTTGAACACCTCCAGGGATGGGGCAGCCACAAGGCCAATGGCATCTTGGCTTGGATCTGAAATGGCATGACCAGCAGGTCCAGGGATGTTCTTCTCCCTCTGGACTTGGCACTGGTGGGACTGCTCCTCAAATCCTGGGGTCAGTTCTGGGCCCCTCACCACAAGAAGGATGTTGAGGCTCTGGAATGAGTCCAGAGAAGAGCAACGGAGCTGGTGAAGGGGTTGGAGGAGAAGAGGAGCAGCTGAGAGAGCTGGGGGGGTTTAGCCTGGAGAAGAGGAGGCTGAGGGGAGACCTCATTGCTCTCTCCAACTCCCTGAGAGGAGGTTGTGGAGAGGAGGGAGCTGGGCTCTTCTCCAAGGGGCAGGAGACAGGACAAGAGGGAACAGCCTCAAGCTCCACCAGGGGAGGGTCAGGCTGGATCTAAGGAAAAAACTTTTCATGGAAAGGGTCATTGTGCACTGTCAGAGGCTGCCCAGGATGGTGGTTGATTCACCTTCCGTGGAGGTGTTTAAGGGACAGGTAGAAGAGGTGCCGAGGGACATGGTTTAGTGATTGATGGGAATGGTTGGACTCAATGATCCAGTGGATCCTTTCCAACCTGGTGCTTCTATGATTCTATGATCTCAGCTCCTGCTCCTTCCCTGGGATGGAGGTTTGTTAGGAGAATCTGTGGCAGCATCGGGGTGCTGGCTACTGCCGATGGGGGATGTGGTGCCTTGAGGCCATGCCCACGCTGAGCCTTTCTGCCATGGTGGGGAAACGCTGCTGAAGGAAGGAGCTCTTTTGGGGTTCCTCTTTTTTTGCAAAGGAGCTCCTCTCTGCTCGGCGCTGGAGTGTGAACTTGGGGGGAGCGCACGACATCCTGCACGTGTCGGTTGAGCTGTCTGGGCTCTGTGGGGAGCTGATTTCTCTCTCCCTGCATCCCAGAGGATTGGCTTCCCCAGGTCCTCCAGCCCCAGCTCCTTGTGCAGCTGCAGGTCAGATTCAGCTCCAGATGTGCTGGTGCTGGGGACCTCCAGCAGCCCTGTGCCCATCTCCACACTGAATCTCCAGGTGCTCCATTCCTGCTGGGGATGCTGACCCTGTCCTCCCCCTTGAGGTTTTACTGGGACAGATTCCATAGAACCATAGAACAACCAGGTTGGAAGGGACCCATCGGATCTCCTGGCCCAACCATTCCTATCAAACACTAAACCAAGTCCCTCAAGACCTCATCCACCTGTGCCTTAAACACCTCCAGGGAAGGTGAATCAACCACCTACCTGGGCAGCCTATTCCAATGCCCATTGACCCTTTCTGTGAAAAACCTCCTCCTAATGTCCAGCCTAAATCTCCCCTGGAGGAGCTTGAGGCCATTCCCTCTCCTCCTGTCCCCTGTCACTTGGGAGAAGAGCCCAACTCCCTCCTCTCCACAACCTCCTTTCAGGTAGTTGTAGAGAGTAATGAGTTCTCCTCTCAGCCTCCTCTTCTCCAGGATAAACAACCCCAGCTCTCTCAGCCACTCCTCATAGGTTCTGTTCTCCAGCCCCTTCACCAGCCTCGTTGCTCTTCTCTGGACTCGCTCCAGAGCCTCAACATCCTTCTTGTGCTGAGGGGCTCAGAACTGAACACAGGATTCAAGGAGCGGCCTCACCAGTGCTGAGTACACAGGGAGAATCACCTCCCTAGACCTGCTGGTCACACCATTTCTGATACAAGGTGGGTAGGGAGAGGAGGAAGAGGAGGCTTTGAGGAAGAGTTAGGGAGCTGGAGTGTGACATTTCCCCATCCCTGGGGATGCTCACCGCACAAGCAGAGGTCAGCTCAGAGCTGAGCTGGGGAGCTGTGAACAAAGGAGGCCCCAGCACAACAAGGGGCTCAGGGGACTGCTGAGGCCATGATAGCCCCTTGGGGAGGGGTAGGGGCATTTTTGGAATGGGAGTCGTCTCCCCGTGTGGAATCACCAGTTGGGGATCCTAGGATCATAGAATCATAGAACAACCAGGTTGGAAGGGACCCATCAGATCATCAAGTCCAACCATTCCTATCAAACACTAAACCATGTCCCTCAGGATCTCATCTACCTGTGCCTTAAACACCTCCAGGGAGGGTGAATTAACCCCCTCCCTGGGCAGCCTATTCCAATACCCAATGACCCTTTCTGTGAAAAACTTCCTCCTAATCTCCAGCCTAAATCTCCCCTGGCGGAGCTTGAGGCCATTCCCTCCTGTCCTGTCCCCTGTCCCTTGGGAGAAGAGCCCAGCTCCCTCCTCTCTACAACCTCCCTTCAGGTAGTTGTAGAGAGTAATGAGGTCTCCTCTCAACCTCCTCTTCTCCAGGCTAAACACCCCCAGCTCTCTCAGCCGCTCCTCATTGGGCCTGTTCTCCAGCCCCTTCACCAACTTTGTTGCTCTTCTCTGGACTCACTCCAGAGCCTCAACATCCTTCATCTCTAACCTCACACCAAAAGGCACAAGAGGACCCTGGGGAGCTGAGATGATACCAGCATGTCCAGGCTGCCAGGCTCTTGGTTGCCCATGGGGCCTGTGCTGCATGGAATTGGGGGTGACCCCCAGCACCCCCTCCACAGCCGTGTCTCACACTGTGGGTGTTTACCACTCTGGAGGGGGATGCTTGTGGGGGAACCAAGCCGTGATGAGCCACCAGAGCTGGAATGGCTCAGCCAGCCGCTGCCAAAAAAATCTGCAGTGCTGTGTGCCACCCCAGACAGCTCCATAACACCTTCCCTGTGAGCTCCTGCCATCAGCATGGGGCTGCCAGGAAAGAACCTGCTTTAATCATAGAATCACAGAATCACCAGGTTGGAAGAGACCCTCTGGATCATCGAGTCCAACCATTCCCATCAAATGATGGAGGTTGAAGAAAGGAGGTTGTAGAGAGGAGGGAGCTGGGCTCTTCTCCCAAGGGACAGGGGACAGGACAAGAGGGAATGGCCTCAAGCTCCGCCAGGGGAGATTTAGGCTGGAGATTAGGAGGAAGTTTTTCCACACAGAGGGTCATTGGGCATTGGAATAGGCTGCCCAGGGAGGGGGTTGATTCACCTTCCCTGGAGGGGTTTAAGGCACAGGTAGATGGGGTGCTGAGGGACATGGGTTAGTGTTTGATGGGAATGGTTGGACTCGATGATCCGATGAGTCCCTTCCAACCTGGTTGTTCTGTGATTCTATGATTCTATGAAATGGCCGCAAGTATCCTCTAGGACACCCAGAACCCTACTAGGACACCCAGGACCCCTTCACAGACCCTCAGGATGCCCTATTTTGGGTCCCTCCTTAGAGGTACCTGGTTTTGGGTGCCCCATTTGAGCTGCCTCCATAGGGCTGTCCTCTTTCCTGTACCTCATTTTCAGGTGCATCCCTTGGGGCTCCCAGGTTTCCTTTGGGTTGCCCTATTTTGGAGTGACAGGGGCTGATGGTTTTTTGAGTTGCCTTCCCTGGAGGTGTTTAAGGGACGGGTGGACGAGGTGCTGAGGGACATGGTTTAGTGTTTTGATGGGAATGGTTGGACTCGATGATCTGGTGGGTCTATTCCAACCTGATGATTCTATGATTGTATGATTCTGTGTCTCCGTTCCTGTTTTCAGGAAGCACCAGAGGCTTTAAGAAGCCAACACGGTGCTGGGGGTTGACTGTGCTGGTGCTCGGAGGGGAGCAGGAGGTTTCTTACCGTCCCAAATGGGGATGTGTGAGCCGCGCCGCTGGCACGTGGGGGGCAAAAAACCTCAGCCCTTATCTCGTGCTGAGCAGCACTCCCTGTGACACGGCGTTTCAAAGTGCAACGGTTTGGGGGGGGAAAATGAGTATAAACCGAAAGCAACTCGACAGCCCCGGCAGGCAGGGTGTGGCGAGGGCAAAAGTGGGACCCGTGGCTTGGGGACCACAGGGTTGTGGTGGCTCCTGGAAAGACAGAGCTGGGATTTTCTTAGAGGAACCTCTGGGAGGGTGAAGGAAAAGTCCGTTTCTCCTGCACAGTCCCACGCATTGCCTCTGACTGAGGCAGGGATGATTCCCACTGCCCTTGTGGAACCCTGAACTCTTTTCTAGCATGGATTATCATAGAATCATCAGGTTGGAAAAGACCCACCGGATCAGCGAGTCCAACCATTCTTATCAAAGACTAAACTATGTCCCTTGGCACTTCGTCCACCCATCCCTTAAACCCCTCCAGGGAAGGTGAATCCACCCCCTCCCTGGGCAGCCTCTGACAGTGCCCAGTGACCCTTTCTGTGAAAAATATTTTCCTGATGTCCAGCTTAAACCTCTTCTGATGGAGCTTGAGGCCTTTCCCTCTCATCCTGTCCCTTGGGAGAAGAGCCCAGCTCACTCCTCTCCACAACCTCCTCTCAGGGAGTTGTAGAGAGCAATGAGGTCTCCCCTCAGCCTCCTCTTCTCCAGGATAAACACCCCCAGCACTCTCTTATTTCCCTTTTAAAAGGCCGGAGGGAGCAGGGCTGGGTGCAGGGGCCCTGCAACCTTTTAACAAGGGCAGGTGGGTCCGTTTACTTTCTTTAAAATATTGATTAGAGCTTTATTGCATTAGGCAGCCGAGCGGATGAGCCGCCCCAGGGGAGGGTGAGGGGCCCCTGTGTGGGGAAAGGGGCACCCTGCGTCGTCACCCACCCCGGGGGCTGCTGTGCTTCCCCATCCCGGAGTTGGTTTGGTTCTGTGGCAGATAAAGGGCAGCACCTTGGGGCCCCCCAGTTACTGTGCCGGGAGGAGGCGATTGCAGCGGCTGGTTGGGCCAGCAGCAGATAACGGGGGCGAGGAGGGGATGGGTTGGGGCGCTGGGACAGCAGCTCCATCGCAGGACAACGCGTCCCCAACCGAGTCCTTCCTGGTGACCCTGGCGCAACCGTCACCTGTCTTGCCCTGGGCCACCGTCCAGCTCTGCCACAGGGTGCTCTTGGCCAGGGATCCAGCACGGTAATCGGCTCAGAGTGCTCAGGGAGCATTCCCGGAGCTGTAATCCTGCCGGATCCTTGGCCGGGGGTCAGGGACTTCTCAGCAAGAGCCGCTTAGCCACCGAGTGCCTCCCCCAGCCTGATGCCTGCACAGCCCGTAGGTGCAGCTCCTGGCATCCAGGCTCTGTGTGAAGCTGTTTCTCTTAATGAGACCTGGGATAATTAACGAGGTGGGGGGCAGGGGATGCATCCCTCCTGCCCTGGGTGCTCAGCCAGCACCCTTAACCAGCTAATTTTGTTCGCTCCCAGTAGGACCAGCACCTCAGAGCCAGGCTGAGCATCGCTTGCTGGTGTCCCCCTGCGCAAGCCCTGGCCCCCTGAGTGATTCCAGGGCTGTGGAGGAGGCGGTTGCCTCTCAGCTCCAGCACAGCTGAACTAACAGGAATGAGGGTTTGTTTAAAAGAAGAAGAAGGGAGGGGGTGGGAAGAGAGCAGAGAGGAGAGCAGGTCCTTTGTCAGCAAAGCAAACAGCCTCGGTTGGGCAAGGGCACAGTGTTGCTCCATTGCCCTATTTCTGGCTCAAACCGCAGCAGAGGTGGCAGTGAGGCCTGGGGCTCGACCGGACGTGCTGCAACTGGGGACCGGGATGGGGGGTGGCTTGGGGAGCCCCCAACTCGCCCCTGATACAGCCCTGACAACTGTGCTGGATTCTGAGCCTGCAGGGGGTCGGGGCGCAGCTCCTGACCCCTGCTCCTTGATGGACAATCCACTCTGTTCGGGGCTGCTCGCAGGGCAGGGGGATGCACTGGTCCCCACTCCCCACGTCTGCTGGGGGAATGGGGGACAACTTCCTAGATTCTGAGCCTGACAGGGCGGTTGGATACAGGGGGATGGGAGCAGCTCCTGGTGGATAATCCACCCTGTGCCGGGGCTGTTTGGAACCAGGGCTCAGAATCCAGCAGGGGGATGCAGTGCTGGTCCCCAGAGATGCTGTGGGCAAGGGTGGCCACTTGCTGGATTCTGAGCCTGACAGGGCAGCCAGATTTGGGGAGTCAAGGCACAGCTCTCAGCTCCTGATGGGTAACACACCCTGTGCCAAGGCTGCTTGAGGCTGGGGCTGTTCACCAGGCAGGGCTGGACACACTGGTCCCTGCTCCCCATGTGTGCCATGGGAATGGGGGGCAACTTCATAGAATCACCAGGTTGGAAAAGACCCACCAGATCATCGAGTCCAACCATTCCTATCAAATGCTAAACCATGTCCCTCAGCTCCTCATCCACCCGTCCCTTAAACCCCTCCAGGGAAGGTGACTCAACCCGCTCCCTGTTCCAGTGCCCAATGACCCTTTCCATGAAAATTTTTTCTCCTAATGTTCAGCCTAAACGGGAGTGCCCACATAGGCCTCAGCCCTAAATCCCTTCAGCCAAGGGCTCAACCTCCTGCCTCAGTTTCCCCACCTGCCTGGGCATCCACCATGGAGAACCCAGCTCATGTTTTCAGAACCTCTGGCACCGATTGCTCCGGTGCTGCAGTGGGACAGGCTCAGGCAGCAGCTTTGCCAGAGCTGCCATCGCTGTGACGCTGTCAGTGCCACAGGTTTGCCCCCCCCTGCCATCTCCCTCCTCTCTGCGGGTCACCAGTGAGGTTTCGGCGCTGCCAGCACAGCTCGGCGGCGATGATTCCCAGGCTGACAGCCCGCAGCTGGCTGCCTGTCAAAACCATCTGTGGCTGCTGGATCTCTTCCAGCTCCCATGGGTAGAGCCGGCATAGATCCTTCCTGGGACCCCCACCGCGGTGCGGGGTCGGCTGAGAAGCCATCCCACGGGTGATAAAGGTACCGGACCTCGCATTTCAGGAACAGATTTGCAATTAGACAAATCCGTGGCCGGGTGGTGGAAGCCCCGGTGACTCATCTGCTCTGGCTTAGAGCGATCTCCTTTCTAAGACGATCATTTACATATGGTGGAATTTAAACCCTATCTGCCTGCGAGCTCCAACCAAGCTCCTGCTCCCACGCTGGGTCGGGTCCTCCACAGGGGTCTTGACCTGCCAACCCTGTTGGGTGTCACCTCAGTGTGGCCTGGGGGCTCACAGGGAGGGACAACCCAAAGCTGGGGCTCACTGGGTGCCATAAAAACATAGAATGACCTGAGCTGGGAGGGACCCACAAGGAGCATAGAGTCCAACTCCTGTCCCTGCACAGGATTCCAACATTCACACCGTGTGGCTGAGGGCATTGGCCAAATGCTTCTGCAAGGTTGAAGTCACCTTCCCTGGAGGGGTTTAAGGGATGGGTGGACGAGGTGCTGAGGGACATGGTTTAGTGATTGATGGGAATGGTAGGAGGCGATGATCCGGTGGGTCTTTTCCAACCTGTTGATTCTGTGATTCTATGACTCTATTGCCAGGTTTAGTGCCGTGACTGCTTCCCTGGGGAGCCCCAGGTTTTGCACCACTACTTTATTGGGAAAGGCGTGTCTGCTCTGGTTGCGGTTTCTCCAGGTCTGAGCTGCATGGCTTCAGCTTGGCTGCCCACCCACCCCAGTGCTGGGTGTTGCTCCCCGGGATGAGCTTTCTCAACATTGCCTGACTCCACTGAATTAATATTTGCCCAAGGTCCAGTGCGATAGCGAGTGTGTGTCAAGGGCAGGCACACAGCGAGGGCCGGCAGAGCCACCACTGCCACACTGGCTCCCATCCACACCTCTCGGTTTGGTGGGGAGCAGCTGCTCCTCATCCCCTCAGCCCTCTTGGCAGCCCGTACTTCGCGTCACCGTTCAGACACTGAGCTGATTTTTGGTTTTGCCAGAGCCTAGGAAGCTGCCACCCAGCAGGTTCCTCTGCAAACGGCGTTGGAAATGCAGTTGCAGCAGGAATCGCTTTCTCTGCTGGTAGGGGAAAAGCAGCACAACCATCCTGGAAGTTGACATTGGTCTTGGTTTGCTGCACTGGGATGGCTCCGGTGCATGGATGTGGATCCACATGAAGTGTCTTAGCTCACTGCACCAGGATGACTCTGGTACATGGATATGGATCCACACAAAGTGTCTTGGCTCCCTGCACCAGGATGGCTCTGGTGCATGGATGTGGATCCACATGAAGTGTCTTAGCTCACTGCACCAGGATGGCTCTGGTGGATGGATGTGGATCCACATGAAGTGTCTTAGCTCACTGCACCAGGATGACTCTGGTGCATGGATGTAGATCCACATGAAGTGTCTTAGCTTGCTGCACCAGGATGGCTCTGGTGCATGGATCTGGATCCACACAAAGCGTCTTGGCTCCCTGCACCAGGATGGCTCCAGTGCATGGACGTGGATCCACGTGAAGCGTCTTGGCAGCCGCCAGCTGCCCGTGGTGGCCGTGATGGGAAGGGTGGCTGACAGCACTTGGACAATGGGGGGTCAGGGAGGTTAAACGGCGACTAATTCGCCCATTCAACGTCCCCCTCCATGGTGACACTGGCTGTCTCTGTGCTGACAGCAGCCTCTGTGCCCCTGGCTTGGCTGTACGGCTGCTCTCACCAGCCTGGTGACACGGGGCCTGCGTGGGGCTTGGTTTAGGACTGGGTGCTGTGGGCTCCTGCTCATCCCTGTCCCCTGTACCACCTGATGGTGTGACCATGGCCAGGATGCGGCTATGGCATCACTTGGTGGGGCTTGTGGAAGCCCTGGTGGTGTCAGGACCCCCAGTTTTTTTGGAGTGGTGACTGGGGATCGGATATAGAATCATAGAATCACCAGGTTGGAAAAGTCCTCTTGGATCATCGAGTCCAACCATTCCTATCTGCCACTAGACCATATCCCTGAGCATCTCATCTACCAGTCTTTTAAATACCTCTAGGGATGGGGACTCAAACATCTCCCTGGGCAGCTTGCCCAGTGCCTGATGACCCTTTACATGAAAAATTTCTTTCTGCTATCTGGCCTCTGAGCTTGAGGCCATTCCCTCTCGTCTTCTCCCCTGTCCTTTGGGAGAAGAGCCCAGCTCCCTCCTCTCCACAGCCTCCTTTCAGGTAGTTGCAGAGAGCAATGAGGTCTCCCCTCAGCCTCCTCTTCTCCAGGCTAAACACCCACAGCTTTCTCAGCCGCTCCTCTTGTTCTCCAGTCCCCTCACCAGTCTCGTTGCTCATGTGACCATGACCAGGATGGGGCTGTGGCATCACTTGGCATCACTTGGCGGGGGTTGTGGGTGCTGGTGGAAGCCCTGGCGGTGTCAGGACCCCCAGATTTTTGGGGTGGTGGCTGGAGATTGGGAACGGACTTGTCCTTGTGCCACAAGAACCCCCATGAATCCACCACCTACCAGTTCCAGAGCCCCCAGCTCAAGCCAAGGCACCTGCAGAGTGACCACGTCCCAGTTTGGGGACAATGCTGGGAACCAGTGGGAACAATAACCCTTGACGGGAAGCGCAGGGTGGTGAGGGCTCCGAGCTCCTTGGCTGGCCCCGAGGAAACGGCCCCCCAACCCGGGTGGCCCTGGCCACGCTCAGGCAGCAGGAATCCTGCTTGGCCGGTCAGTGGACTCGGCCAGAGGCGGCCAGAGCCAGCCCTGGCCTGTCCCGCGCAGGCGAGGCTGCACCAGCACCGGCCGGATGCTGGGAGAGGTGCTGGGGGGGCTGCCCAGGGGATTTGGGGGGATGGGGTGCACAGCCCTACCTCCTCTATCTGCCCCTTCAGAAGGACTTTGGGGGTCTCACAGGGGATTAGGGATTTGGGGGAGGGGGTGCACACCCCTTCCCCCCAAACTGACCCTTCTCTAGGGTTTTGGAATCTCACAGGGGATTTTGGGGAGGGGGTACACACCCCTTTCCACCCAACTGCCCCTTCCCTAGGGCTTGGGGGTCTCTCAGGGGATTAGAGGATTTTTTGGGGGGTGGTGAGCACCCCTTCCCCCCAAACTGCCCCTGCCCTAGGGTTTTGGTGCCTCACAGGGGATTTTGCCCCTTCCCTAAGGTTTGGGGGTCTCACAGGGAATTAGGGGATTTTGGGGAGGGGGTGCACACCCCTACCTTCCCCAGCTGCCCCTTCCCAAGGGCTTTAAGTGGACTGGCAAGGAATTAGGGATGGGAGGATTTGGGGGAGGGTTGCATGACCCCCCTCATCCCCTCCAACTACCACTTCTCAAGGGTGGGTCTCACAAGGAAATAGGGATTTTGGGAAGGGGTGCACACCCCTTCTTCCCAAACTGCCTCTTCTCTAGGGTTTGGGTGTCTCTCGGGGCGTTAGGGTTGGGGCATTTTGGAGAGGAGCTGCCCCCCAACCACCCCTTCCCAGGGTTTTAGGGGGGCTGGCTGGGGATTAGGGTTGGGGACACCGAGAGGTGACCCATCCCTAAGCCGAGCACTTTATCTGCGCCAGGATCCGTGCTGGGCTCTCCCTGTGCCCTTCGCTGGGAAGGATCAGCCCCAGCAAAACCCGACACCCCCCAGCCCAGACTCCGTCACCGTCTTACGGGAAACCACCTCACCCACATCACCCAAACCGCTTCATTGCGAGGCTCCTCTCCTCTTGCTTTTGCAAACTACTTTCTTTTTCTGAATTAGTGCCTCCCCTCCTAGCCCACAAACCCAGGGCTTGGATTCAGGAGGGCTGCGTGCACCGGCCGAACGGGAAACACACCCTCCCGCGTGTTTATTCTTCATTAAATAACTTGTTAGCCTGCACAGTCGCTCCCCCTGCCCCGGCATCGCCCCGTGGCTGTCACTGGGACAAAGGGACGCGTCCCTGGGGGCTGCTTGGCGGAAGGAAGGAAGAAAAGAAAGGGAGAAGGATCCCCCCCACATCACTCTGCTTGGGCTGGAATCAATCTAAGAGGATGTTTTCCCTGCTACCTGCTGTAGGCAACTCACTGGGGTGGATTCTCCCCTGCTTTTGTTGTAGGTTTGGGGTTTTTTTCCCCTAAATACAGAAATTCAGGCTTTTCAAGCCTGTTGGAGGGGTCACCAGCCCCCCCAGCCCTGCTGCAGTGGGGGTTTTTTAACTCCTCCCAGCTCACGGCCTGCACGTCCCAGACCGGTTTCGAAGAGAGAGGAGGAAAGCCAGGAGCGTCGAGACTTCCTGGCAATGGAAAAAAAACACTTGAAAATTAATCCCCGAGGCTTGAAAACCCGGAACCGAGCTGTGACAGGGTTGTTTTTCACTCAGACATGGAATGCCTGGACATAGACTCTTTCACTGACCCAGCCCTGCAGACCCTTACGTTCAGGTTTTGGGGGGCCCTGTGACGCCTGGCAGGGTTTCACAGAATCACAGAACAACCAGGTTGGAAGGGACCCATCGGATCTTCCAGTCCAACCATTCCTATCTAACACGAAACCAAGTTTGCCAATGGAAGGACTCATCAGGCTCTGGCAGAACCCTTAGCATTCCCAGGGCTGCACTCCCAGAACCTCATTAAACGTGGCTTCCCCTCCCTGCTTTAATTACCCGCAGCTCCCAGCCCGTGGGCAGGGGAGTGGGGGGCTGCTTGGGAGGAGGGGGTGTTATCGCAGACCCCCCGGCACGCACCGCTCCCGTGCCGAGGGCTCTCTCCTGCATTCCTGGCATTGCCGAGGGGGCCACCTCTCTCCGCCAGCCCTTTGAAAGCCAACGGGGTTGGGATTTTCCCGTAATCTGGTTTGAAACATTAATCCGGTCATCCACACCAAACGCCGGGCCGGCATCCTGCCGGGGCGCTGGGGTGCAGGGTCAGCGCCGCCTGCCCGCCGCCTTCCTAATTCCTCCTCCACTTAATTATATATCTGCTGGCAACAGCCATCTGGCTCCGTGTCCTCAACTGGTGGCAAGGACGGGTGGGTTGGGCACCGTGGCGCTGAGCCGGCTGTGCAGGTGACACCAAGGAAAGCGTCGATGCTGGGGGTTTGGGCTGTGAACACGGGGTGCACAGGGCAGGATCCCAAGCGCAGAAGGATCTGAGGGGCACCTCGAATTGCACCTCGAATCCTGGGGTCAGTTCTGGGCCCCTCAGCACAAGAAGGATGTTGAGGCTCTGGAGTGAGTCCAGAGAAGAGCAACAAAGCTGGTGAAGGGGCTGGAGAAGAAGAGGAGCAGCTGAGAGAGCTGGGGGTGTTTATCCTGGAGAAGAGGAGGCTGAGGGGAGACCTCATTGCTCTCTACAACTCCCTGAAAGGAGGTTGTGGAGAGGAGGGAGCTGGGCTCTTCTCCCAAGGGACAGGGGACAGGACGAGAGGGAATGGCCTCAAGCTCCACCAGGGAAGGTTCAGGCTGGACATTAGGAAAAAGTATTTCACAGAAAGGGTCATTGGGCACTGTCAGAGGCTGCCCAGGGAGGTGGTTGAGTCACCTTCCCTGGAGGGGTTTAAAGGACGGGTGGACGAGGTGCTGAGGGATATGGTTAGTGATTGATGGGAATGGTTTGACTCAATGATCCAGTGGGTCCTTTCCAATCTAGTGATTCTGTGATCTCCCATGTGTGAGCATGGCACACATGGGGCTAGATTCCCAAGAAATGGCCAATCTCCCATTCCCTGTTGCTCGGCTGGAGTTGGCTGTTCCACAGCATCCCCTGGCACTGTGCTCTTGCCACAGAGACCCATCACGGAATTGTTAAAATTGGAAAGATCTAAGATCATCCTGTCCTCCAGTTGTCAGCCCAACACCACCATCACTACTAAACTATGTCACAAAGTGCCACATCTACAAGGTTTATGAACCCCTTCAGGGATGGAGACTCCACCACTGCTCTGGGCAGCCTCTGCCAGGGCTTCACTGCTCTTTCAGTGAAGGAATTTTCCCTGATATCCAATCTAACCCTCCCCTGGGGCAACTTGAGGCCATTCCCTCTTGTCCTATCACTTGCTCCTTGGGAGAAGAGCCCAACAACTGCTCCAACCTCCTTTCTCAGAGCTGCAGAGAGCAGTGAGGTCTCCCCTCAACCTCCTCTTCTCCAGACTAAGCAACCCCAGGTCCTTCAGCCGCCTCTTGGAAGACTTGTCCTCCAGACCCTTCCCCAGCCTCGCTGCCCTCCTCTTGACACGCTCCAGCAGGGCGACACGGCCAGGCGAGCTCCCCGTGGTAAGAGGATATTCTCGGGGCATCTGCCTTCCAGATTAAGTTGTTTCCACCTCCCTGAACCTCCCTAATTACGAAATGTGAATCTATTGACTCAGCGGCGGCAGCGCGGCCTCTCCCCCCGCGCCTCGCTCACTGCCCAGCTCACCTTTGCACCCCAGCCTCGCCACCTCTACCCGCGCTTCCCCAAGGAGGAACCCCACTTTGTGCCGAGCAGAATCCGTGCCTGAGCTCAGTATCAGGGCATTGGCACCAGCCAGGGCTCAGCACCTGCTGATTTCGGTCCGGTGGTGCCTGTGCCGAGCCCAGATGGGTGCTCGGTTTCGCACGCTGCTGCTGAAACAAGAACACGTTTCTGTTCCTCAATTGTTATTTTGAGACCCAATACCAAAACCTTCACTCGATGCCCACGCTACCTTGTGGCCTTTGCAGGCTGCACAGCTCCTCTGCCGCGTCCCTGCTGGCTTAAGAGAATCGCAAGCTGCCGGCAGGGTGTCCCGACAAACCCAGGATGCTGTCAGTGCAAGGAAAATGTGTTGACGTTCCCCAGTGCTTGGGGAAGAGCGGCTGGAAAGCTGCCTGGCAGAAAAGGACCTGGGGGTCAACAGTGGTTGAACATGAGCCAGCAGTGGCCCAGGTGGCCAAGAAGGTTAACAGCACTGTGGCTTGGATCCGCCCTGGTGTGACCAGCAGGAGCAGGGAAGGGATTATCCCTGTGGACTTGTTGCTGGGGAGGCTGCACCTCGAATCCTGGGTTCAGGTTTGGGCCCCTCACTCCAAGGACATTGAGGGGCTGGAGCGCATCTGGAGGAGGAAGCATTGCTGGGGAAAGGGCTGGAGAACAAGGGTTTTTGGGAGCTGAGGGCCCTGGGGGTGTTTAGCCTGGAGAAGAGGAGGCTGAGGGGAGACCTTATTGCTTTCTGCAGCTCCTGGAAAGGAGGTTGTGGTGAGGTGGATGGTTCATGGTTGCACCAGGGAGGTTTAGGTTGGATATCGCAAAAAATTCCTTCACTGATCTAGCGCTGAAGCCCTGTCAGAGGCTGCCCAGGGCAGTGGTGGAGTCTCCATTCCTAGAGGGGTTCAAAGAACGTGCAGACGTGGCACTTTGGACACGGTTTTGCAGGGACGGTGGTGTTGGGCTGATGATTGGACTGGATGAGCTTAAGTGATCTTTTGCAACCTTAGTGATTCTCTGAAATCCTGCAAGGGGCTGCTGGAAGTTGCTCATCTCTGCCCTTTTCCACGTCCCTGCCTGTGATCTGGGGGCCTGGGGGCAGCTTGGCAGATGCTATTTAATCACACGCTGCAGGCAGAGCACATCCTGACCACAGTGGGGCACAACTTGGAACCATAGAATCATAGAGTCACCAGGTTGGAAGAGACCCATCGGATCATTGAGTCCAACCATTCCCATCAAACACTAAACCATGTCCCTCAGCACCTCGTCCACCTGTGCCTTAAACACCTCCAGGACTTCACCCTGTGATGCTGTTGGCCAAGCTCCTTGGGATGCTGCTGTCATGCTGTGCGATTTTTTCGGCATTGGCAGAGCTGGATGAGGGTCTCAGGGTCTCCTGTGGCCACAGGGGAGCCCCTCTCCCTGCTCTAGGGTTGTGGTGGCGGGTGAGCAGCAGCTGAGCGCGGCAGAGCTGTTGAAATCTCGCCTGTAACCACCAGCAGTGACTTGCGAAACGTCCTTTGCCTGGCAGCCAGGGCTGGGTGTGCCGCCCAGGGCCTCGAGGGCGCCGGCTGGGAATGGGGCTCCCTCTGTTCCCTGACCCTGGTGACCCTGGTGGCTTCATCCCTAGCTGAGAGTGGCCACAGCCAGCGGAATTTGGCGTGGGACCACTGGAGCTGATGGGAGGTGGGCTCGTGAGGAAGGACGGCACGCCGCTCGCCCGCTGCCGCTAATCCCCACAGCCTGGCCAGCACACGCTTTCCTCAGCTGACGGTTAATTTTCTTTCATCCTCTTAAATGCGTCCGTTCCCCTCAGGACTGAGCCCAGAACGGACCAGGGCTGGAGGAGTCGTGGCAATAAATGAACCAGTGCGTTCATCCTTCTCCAACCACGGCAGCAGCTCCCACCCAGAGCTGGGGGAGAGAGGCTTTAAAGAGCTGGTTTATCAAACTTGAACAAGCCGATGTTTTCATAAACGGTGATCGATGGTGAGAGCTCCGTGGGCTCACAGGCTGCTCATGACTAACTTGTGCTGCACCAGGGTGGCTCCACATTTGGTGTTGGCTGGTTGTGCCTCAACATGGTGCGATTCTGGGCCCTGTGGCACAGGGACAGCACAAGGGGTCAAGGCAGCACTGCTGCCAGCAATCCTAGGGACAAGCAAAACCTGCAGGCACCAGGGCATAGAATCATAGAATCATAGAATCACCAGGCTGGAAGAGACCCACCGGATCATCGAGTTCAACCATTCCCACCAATCTGTAAACCTTGTACCTCAGCACCTTGTCCACCTGCGCTGGAACAGGCTGCCCATGGCCTCGTGCTGCTAGGACTTCTGGTTTTCCATGTTTCCCAGCAGATCCAGGGAGGTTCTTCTCCCTCTGGACTCAGCACTGGTGAGACTGCTCCTTGAATCCTGTGTTCAGTTGTGGGCCCCTCAGCACAAGAAGGATGTTGAGGCTCTGGAGCGAGTCCAGAGAAGAGCAATGAAGCTGGTGAAAGGGCTGGAGAAGAAGAGGAGCAGCTGAGAGAGCTGGGGGTGTTTATCCTGGAGGAGGCTGAGGGGAGACCTTATTGCTCTCTCTAACTCCCTGAGAGGAAGTTGTGGAGAGGAGGGAGCTGGGCTCTTCTCCCAAGTGCCAGGGGACAGGACGAGATGGAATGGCCTCAAGCTCCACCAGGGGAGGTTCAGGCTGGACATTAGGAAAAAATATTTCACAGAAAGGGTGATTGGGCAGTGTCAGAGGCTGCCCAGGGAGGGGGTTGATTCACCTTCCCTGGAGGGGTTTAAGGGACGGGTGGATGAGGTGCTGAGGGACATGGTTTAGTGTTTGATAGGAATGGTTGGACTCCAGTGGGTCCTTTCCAATCTAGTGATTCTATTATTCTTCTGAACAGGAAAGCGATGGGTTTCCAGCCCCCTCTCCACCTGCTGCACCACAGCGCTTCTCCCTGGCTGTGTATTTCATTCCTTGGCTGGGCTGACACTGGCCACTCAGCACCGTGCCCACTGCTCCGGTCTTGGAACCGTGGGTGGTGCTGGTTGTACCTTGCAGGCTGGGGGGATCATGTTTCCTCCACTGCAGTGCCGGAGGCTGCAGCCTCTTCCCCAGCTCCTGCAGCGCAGGCAGCGCTGTCACCCCACTAGTGGGGTTGGTGCAGGGCTGAGAGCTTAAAGCTGGGGGGCAAGGGGCTCAGCACCCTGCAGGGTGGCAGTGGTGAGTGCCAGGGAAGCCCTTTCTCTGCACGTGGCTTTCAGAGCCGCTCAAGGGAACCGGGAGGAGGAGGCTGGATTGGTGCTGATCCAACCACGCTCGGCTGCTGGGGAGCAACCCACGCGGCTCAGCCCAAAAAACCACAGCGGTACCCACTGTGCCACGTCCCAGCCTTGCCCTGCCTGGGGATTCCACTTGTCCCATGCCACGGTCTCTTTGCATTCCCCGTGCACACAGGAGAAGGGCTTTGAGGAGTCTCAACCAGTGGTGGTGTCATCTCTTGCCTCTTCCCTGGAGGTTTGCCGGGTGCCGGACGAGCCTTGTGAGGTTTCCAGGGGAACTGGGGGTTTTATGGCTTTCCCTTAGGGCCCTGCCCCTCTTATCGGCCTCATTGATCACTTTGATCAGTGCCGGCAGGCAAAGAGCTTCAACCCCACGAATCCAGATCCTCCTGGGGGTTCTCGAAGGAGAGGGATTGCACCCCTCGCTCACAGTCGGGGCAAGGGCTGCTTGCCCCAGGACCCGGTGATGCCAGGTGCCTGCAGGATGAGGGGAGGCATCGGTGACCCGGCTACGGTGCCGATGTGCCGCCATGCGGTTGGCATCCCCTGTGGTGCGTGCCTGGTGAGTTACGTGGTCGTATTTATAGCCCCCAACCTGGCAGTTGTTCAAAGCTGTCAGTGAGGAAAGCGAGAGCTGCTCAGCACCCAGAGGCCAGGGCTGCAGCGTCCATCCCCGGGGCTGGAGAACAGGCCTTATGAGGAGCGGCCGAGAGAGCTGGGGGTGTTCAGCCTGGAGAAGAGGAGGCTGAGAGGAGACCTCATTGCTCTCTACAACTACCTTGAGAGGAGGTTGTGGAGAGGAGGGAGCTGGGCTCTTCTCCCAAGGGACAGGATGAGAGGGAATGACCTCAAGCTCCATCAGGGGAGGTTTAGGCTGAACATCAGGAAAAAATTTTCACAGAAAGGATCACAGGGCAGTGGCAGAGGCTACCCAGGGAGTCACCTTCCCTGGAGGGGTTTAAGGGACAGGTGAACATGGTGCTGAGGGACATGATTTAGTGTTTGATAGGAATGGTTGGACTCAATGATCAGGTGGGTCTTTTCCAACCTGGTGATTCTATGATTCTATGATTCTGGGCAGCACCTGCCCCTCACACCCTTCTTTGGGGTGGGGGATTAGCCACCCGCCACCAGCTCCAGGCAGAAACCACGCTGGGCTTTGGCTGCCGGCGTCAGGGAGAGGCAGAGCCGGCGTGGCGTGCCTGTCTGCGTGCCGGGGCGCTCAGGCCAGCAGATCTTGCTGCCATAAATCAAGCAGGAATGTGCCGGGCTGTCTGGCGTGGGGTGGGGTCCAACAAAAGCTGTCCCGGCAGAACTGGGTGCTCGAGGCGCGGCCGTGCTGGAAAACTTGCTTGGGTTTGCTTGTCCAAGCTCGGAAAGACACATCTTGGGCAATTGTCACAGTGCGGCATCGCGCCGGATTTGTCTGTGCTGTGTGGGTAACGTGGTGACATGGGGGTAGGGATGTTCTTGCAGAGGGAGAGGCTGCCAGCCCCACAGCCACCACCATACCCATGGCGACTACCAGCCCCATGACCATTGCTGGCCCCACAGCCACCACGTTCTCACGGCCACCACCAGCCCCATGGATGCTGCCAGCCCCATGGCCACCACCAGCCCCATGGCCACCACCAGCCCCATGGCCACTGTCAGCCCCATAGTCACCACCAGCCCCATGGCCACCACCGGCCCTGTCACCACCGTCAGCCCTATGGTCACCACCAGCCCCACAGCCACCACCAACCCCTTGGCCACCACCAGCCCTATGGCCACTCCTAGCCCCATGGCCACCACCAGCCCCATGGCCACTGCCAGCCCCACAGCTGCTGCCTGATGTGCAGGAAGCCTTGCTGGGACTCACTGGGCAGATTTGGTGCTTTCGAGAGAGGAGCAGGCTCTGCTGGGCACTGAAACAGCCAGGAGGACATCCTGCGACTGGGTCCAGCCTCCTCTCCTCATCACAGCCCTCATTTGCCAGGGCTGGACCCCCAGGGACCTGCTTTGGGCACACCAAGGCAGGCACTGGCATGCAGCATGGCACGGGAGCTCGCACCCTGGCAAAGGAGCTCACACCGTGGCACAGGAGTTCATGCTATGGAACAGGAGCTCATGCCATGGCACTGGAGCTCGCACCAAGATGCTGGAGCTCACAGTGTGGTACGAGAGTGCCCAGTGTGGCACTGGAGCTCACATCACAACACTGGAGCTCACACTGTGGCACAGGAGCTCACACCATGCCACGCGATCTCCCCGGCTCCTGGCGCTTGCTCCCTCCGGCACTGCAGGTGTGGAGGATGCATCACACCAAAATGTCGCTCCACTCTGTCCTAAAAATAATGAGGATCGGTGTTCCTGGAGGAGGCGGGGGCCGATTGTGGCACTTGCAGCATGGGAGCCACTTGGGGCTGTGGGCGAGGCGTGCGGCACCGCTGCAATTCCAGCACTGGTGTTTCGGGGCTAAGCTGAGCAGGGCAGGCAGGGGATGGCACCGCTGGCCCAGGGCTCCTGCTGGGCCACGGGCACAGGTCAGCCCTGATCCTTAGGGCTCCTCAGACCCCATGGCTTAGTGCAAGGACCCCTCCTAAGCCATTTGTCAGCTTGAGCTGAACAGTGGAAGCCCCAGGGCTGCTCCTTCGGGAGGGCTGGGGATCGAGTACTGGGGCAAGGATGATTCTGAGCGTTGTTCTCCTCTTTTTGCACAGCTGTACGAGCTGGACGGCGACCCCAGGAGGAAGGAGTTCCTGGATGACCTCTTCAGCTTCATGCAGAAGCGAGGTGAGCTATTCCTCACCACGAACCCACCCCTCCCGAGGCTGGGGGCTCGTTTCCTCGCCCCTCGTTACAGCCCTGAGGTCACCTCTCTGGCCGAGCCACTGGTTAATTTTTAACCTCTCTGCACAGCAGGGTCAAAACCGCTGGGCTGGATCCGGCCCCCGCAGCCCCCCCTGTCCCAGCCTTGCTCCCTGCTCCCATCGTTTCCGGGACTTGCAGCTCATTCCCACAGAATCTGGGCGTGTTGCCCTTAGTTTTGCCTCCTCCTGCTGTCCTTTGCCTGGGTTTAGTGCAGAGAGCAAAGCCCCTCGCTGCCTTCCTCCTCTCCCTGGGCTGGCAGGGGGTGGGCACAGAGGTGGGCGCAGAGGTGGAAAGGGCTACAAGCGAAGCGTTCGCCTGGTCGAGGGTCTGGTTCCTGCGTGGAAAACAGCGCTGGAAATGCTGACGCATCGCTGCCTTCAGCCTTTTGTCAGGCAGGCGGTGGGGGAAGCACGTGTGCATGCCCAGGGGGGGCTGGGGACGGGGCTGCATCCTGCCAGGGTCCCCCTCGAGCCCCCTCACCCATCGCAGAGACCCCCGGGAGGGAGGAGACGTGCAGCCCCTTCCCTGTGGCATGGACTGGACCCCCCGGTGCACGTGCGGGACCCCTGCAGCTGGGAAGCGCTGCTGCCGTTATTTATAACTCGTGTTGCCGAGTGCTGCCTGACCTCAGCCTGAGAAACCACACTTGGCCCCGTTTTGGGGGCTGAGGCTGAAAACTGCGAGTTTCTGTTTCCTTTGTGCGTGGGGCAGATGCTCAGGTTGATGGCAGCACAGGGAGGGATCTCCAAGGGGAAAGAAGTTGATGGTGGAAAGGAAAGGAAGAGCAGGAGCCCCTTGGCCCTCATGCCGCATGGCAGGCATCTTGCTTTGCCCTAGGGATGAAAAAGCAGCAGCCTCAGACCCCCCTTCTCTGTCTTCCTGCTCTCCAGGGACCCCCGTCAACCGAATCCCCATCATGGCCAAGCAGGTGCTGGACCTTTACATGCTCTACACGCTGGTGACGGAGAAGGGTGGCCTGGTGGAGGTGATCAACAAGAAGCTGTGGCGGGAGATCACCAAGGGGCTCAATCTGCCCACCTCCATCACCAGCGCTGCCTTCACCCTGCGCACCCAGTGAGCGACGGGGGCCAGGGTGACAGAGGGAGAAGGGGTGGCATGGTGGGAAGGGGTGGCACACAGCTTGGCTTCCACAGCCCCTCGACATGCTGGATGGAGGAGATGCCATCCGGGGGGACCTTGGATGGGATGGAGAGGTGGGGCTGCACAAACATCATGGAGCTCAGCAAAGCCAGGGGCAAGGTCCTGCAGCTTGGGTCAGGGCAATCCCAAGCACAAACACAGGTTGGGTGGAGAATGGATTGAGAGCAGCCCTGGAGAGAAGGACTTGGGGTGCTGGGGGAGGAGAAGCTCAACAGCAGCTGGCAATGTGCACTAACAGCCCAGAAACCAGCTGTGTCCTGGGCTGCATCCAGAGCAGTGAGGCCAGCAGGGAGGGAGGGGATTCTGCCCCTCTGCTGCGCTCTGTGAGACTCACCTGGAGCTCTGTGACCAGTTCTGGAGTCCTCAGCATAGGGAGGACATGGAGCTGTTGGAGCGAGTCCAGAGGAGGCCATAGAGATGATCTGAGGGCTGGAGAACCTCTTGTATGAGAACAGGCTGAGAGAGTTGGGATTGTTCAACTTGGAGAAGAGAAGGCTCCAGGGAGACCTTCAAGCAGCTTCCAGTACTGGAAAGGGCTCCAGGAAAGCTGGAGAGGGGCTGTTGTTGAGGGGGGGTGCAGGGATAGGACAAGAGGGAGTGGCTTTGAGCTGAAAGAGGGGAGATCAAGACAAGATCTTAGAGAGAAATGTTTTGCTGTGAGGGTGGGGAGGCCCTGGCCCAGGTTGCCCAGAGCAGGGGTGGCTACCCCATCCCTGGAGGGGTTCAAGGCCAGATTGGATGAGCCTTGGAGCCCCTGATGCAGTGGGAGGTGTCCCTGCCCATGACAGGGGTTGGACTGGATAGGCTTTGAGGTCCTTTCCAACCCATTCTGTGATTCATTGATTCTCTTACCATCCTCATCCTCTCCCACCGGCAGGTACATGAAGTACTTGTACCCCTATGAATGTGAGAAGCGAGGGCTCAGCAACCCCAACGAGCTGCAGGCGGCCATCGACAGCAACCGGCGGGAGGGCCGCCGACAGGGCTTCGGCAGCTCCCTCTTCACCTACTCACCTGGCGGCACCCATGGCCTCCTCTCCTCCCCAAAGCTGCCGGTGCCGGCACTGGGGTTGGCATCTGCCACCAACGGTGGTTCCATTGCTCCCGTCCAGAAGATCAAGAAAGGTAATGGCTGCCACAGGATCCAGGCTGCTCCTGGTGCTGGGGATGAAGCCATGAAAGGGAAATAACTGAGTGCTGAGGGCTGCGGGGGGGGTCACACTCCTGTCCCCTCCCTGGGTTGTGGGCAACAATGTTGTTTTGGGGACCCTCACTCTGGTCACCTGGCTCTGGCCCTTGGAGATTGGGCAGCTCTGGGCATGAGTTGAGGCACAGAGGGGCCCAGAGCTGGGGTTGGGGTCACACTAGGGTGGTGGCATCCACCTCTCCCTGTCCCCTGCACCCCTGACTGCCCTTTGTGCCCCTGCAGAGGAAGACTCCCCCATCCCCATCTCCGTGCCCAGCCGGCTCCCTGTTTCGTTAGCCGGCCACCCCGTAGTGGCAGCGCAGGCGGCCGCGGTGCAGGTGGCAGCAGCTGCCCAAGCCGCAGCGCTGGAGCAGTTGCGGGAGAAGCTGGAATCGGGAGAACCCCCGGAGAAGAAGATGGCCCTGGTGACAGACGAACAGCAGCGGCTGATGCAGCGAGCGCTGCAGCAGAACCTCCTGGCCATGACGGCTCAGCTGCCCATGAGCATCCGCATCAACAGCCAGGGCACCCGCTCACCAGGTCAGTGCCGAAGCCTGGCTCCGGCAGCACTGCCGCGGCTCCTGCTCTTGGTGGGTTCCGTAACACGGCCTTTAGGCTGAACATTTGGAAAAAAATTTACACAGAAAGAATTATTGGTCACTGTCAGAGGCTGCCCAGGGAGGGGGTTGAGTCACCTTCCCTGGAGGGGTTTAAGGGATGGGTGGACGAGGTGCTGAGGAACATGGGTTAGTGTTTGATAGCAATGGTTGGACTCGATGATCTGGTGGGTCTCTTCCAACCTGGTGATTCTATGATTTCCCGACAGAGAACCGCCAGGACTCAGCCGCCAGCCTGAGCAGCAATGGCACTAACAGCATCAGCATGTCGGTGGAGATCAACGGTATCGTCTACACAGGTGAGGGGCTCCTGTGGTGACGGCACATGCCAGGGTCTGGCAACAGCCCCGATTTCCTCTGATTTCCTCTGCAGCGTTGGCGCAGCCATGCCACCCCCTGGCTCAGCCCCTCACTCTCTCCCCAGGTGTACTGTTCGCCCAGACGCCCGGTCCTTCCTCCTCCTCTTCCTCCTCCTCCTCCTCTGCCTACAGCAAAGGCAACGGCGGCAGCGGTGGCAGCCGGAGCAGCGGTAGCAGTGGCGGCGCAGTGGGGAGCGTTGGCAGCGGCAGCAATGTCCCCCCTCCAGCTCCGGCCAGCCTGGCTGTGCCCCCCAGCTCTGCCTCCAACAACGCTTCGCCTTAAAGCCCTGGCCCCTGGCCCCCTTGCCAACGCTGGCAGTGGTTGGGCCACACGGGGCTGGGGTCTCACCAGGATCTGGCCAGGGTCTCACTGGAATCTGGCTGGAGTCTCACCAGGATCGGGCCAAGGTTTCACTGGAATCTGGCCAGGGTTTCAACGGGTTCTTACTGGGATCCAGCCAGGGTCTCAATGGGATCTGGCCAGGATCTCACTGGAATCTGACTGAGGTCTCACCAGGACCTGGCCAGGGTCTCACCAAGATCTGGCCAGGGTTTCAACGGGTTCTTACCGGGATCTGGCCAGGGTCTTACTGGGATCTGGCTGGGGTCTCACTGGAATCTGGCCAGGATCTCACCAGGATCTGGCCAGGGTTTCAATGGGTTCTTGCAAGGATCTGGCCAGGGTCTCACCAAGATCTGGCTGGGGTTTCGACGGGTTCTTACCAGGATCTGGCTGGGATTTCAATGGGTTCTTAGCAGGATCTGGCCAGGGTCTTAATGGAATCTGGCTGGGGTCTCACCAGGATCTGGCCAGGGTTTCAATGGGTTCTTACCAGGATCTGGCCAGGGTCTTACTGGAATCTGGCTGGGGCGTCACCAGGATCTGGCCAGGGTTTCAATGGGTTCTTGCAAGGGTCTTACCAGGATCTGGCTGGGATCTTGCTGGGATCTCACTGGGCTCTGGGCAGGTTCTGCCCTCGTTCTCGTGTTGTTGGGTTTTCCTTTCCAAGGAGAAAAGCTTTAGCCCGGGGGTTTGGCTGGAGCCGCCGGCTGTCCCGCTGCGCCGCGCGGTCAGGGACCGTTTTTACCTCACTCACATCACACTTTGCACTGTACGTTGTTGTTTATTATTATTATTATTATTATTATTATTGTTATGATTTTTTTAACTCGGGTTACCTCCAGACAGACGCACGGACACCTGCCGCTGCGAGCTTTAGCCAAACCCCCCGGCGCTCTCTAAAGCAACCAAAAATACATCCCCAAAATAACTGGGAACAGGGAAAAATCTTTGATTCCTTTCGATCCATTTTTCCCTTTTTTCCTTTCGATTTCCAAGAACTACACTCGCTCGATGGGATTCCCAGAGGTTGGCGTTGGGTTGGCTTGTTGTAAATAGCTTCTGTTTTCTTCTCGAAGGAAAAGAATCGAAACTTTTAACAGGCAAAAATGAGAATTCGAGCAGGGCTCATTGCGGAAACGGGAGCTTCGCTGCACCCCAAAAACTTGATTTTTATCCTCTCCTCCCCCAAAGATGACTATTAGCACCATTATATTAATAATATCAATGTTAAAATGTACAATATCAATGTTAAAATGAACAACATCAATGTTAAAGTGAATAATATCAATAATATTAATAATGATATTAATGTTATTAATAGCATTCATACCGATTACAGTGATGATATTGATATTTGTTATATTGGTATTATTAATTTTTATCACCTCCCTTCCCCAAATGAGTATTATCACTGTAATATTAATAATATCAATGGTGATATCAATATCATTGGTGTTAATACTATCCATGTTACTATTAATATTACTATTATCACTGTAACGTTAAGAATGTCACTGTTAATATTAATAACATCGCTATTAATATTAATACTATCCACATTAATATTAATATTACTATCATCACTGTAATATTAAGAACATCAATGTTAATATCAATATTAAATAGATTTAATATTAAAATTAATGTTAATATTAACATTATTAATAGAATCATAGAATCACTAGGTTGGAAGAGACCCACTGGATCATCGAGTCCAATCGAATATTAATACTGATTATAGTGATGATACTCATATTGATATTGATTATATTGGTATTATTAATATCAATTTCTATCCTTTCCCCTCCTCAAATTAGTATTATCACTGTAATAGTAAGAATATCAATGTTAATATTAGTGGCAACATTAATGTTAATAATATCAATAGAATCATAGAATCACCAGGTTGGAAGAGACCCACCGGATCATCAAGTCCAACCATTCCTATCAATGTTAATATTAACATTATTAATTGTATTAATGCTGATTATAGGGATGATACTAATGTTTCTATGAGTTATGTTGGTATTGTTAATATTAATATTGATTCTATCGGTATTATTAACATCAATATTAATGCTACTACTGCACAAAGCCATTTTAAGCACATTTTTCTATCAAAAATAACCAGTTTGGTGAAAGCAGGATGAGGACAGAGGATGGAGAAGGGGATTCTAGAGGGGACCGGGATGCAGGAGCTCATGTCCGTGAGCGTAAATCTTTATTTTTATCCTCTCTCCCCGAAAGGAAAATGAGTGTTATCACTGTAATACTAAGAATATCAATATTTAAATTAATAATATAAATCATAGAATCACCAGGTTGGAAGACACCCACCGGATCATCGAGTCCCACCATAATGTTCCTATTGACGTTATTCATGGTATTAATGCTGATTATAGTGATGATATTAATGTTGATAGGAATGCTGTGGGTATTATTAATATTAATATGGATTATATTGGTGTTATTAATATTAATATCAATGCTACTCCTGCACAAAGCCATTTGAGGCCTGTTCTCCTCCCCAAAACGAAGCCGTTTGGCGAGAGCAGGATGAGGGGACAGGGAGGGGGATCCTGAGGGGCCCTGGGGATCCCCTTGAGCCTCCATTTTCTTTGGATGCTCATGGATCCTGAGGGGCTCTGGGGGATCCCCTTGAGCCTCCATTTGCTTTGGACGCTCATGGATCCTGAGGGGCTCTGGGGGGTTCCCTTGAGCCTCCATTTTTTTTGGATGCCCATGGATCCTGAGGGGCTCAGGGGAGGTCTCCTTGAGCCTCCATTTTTTTTGGATGCACATGAATCCTGAGGGACTCTGGGGGGGGTCTCCTTGAGCCTCCATTTTCTTTGGATGCACATGAATCCTGAGGGGCTCTGGGGGATCCCTTTGAGCCTCCATTTTCTTTGGATGCCCATGGATCCTGAGGGGCACTGGGGATCCCCTTAAGCCTCCGTTTTCTTTGGATGCCTATGGATCCTGAGGGGCTCAGGGGAGCCGCCATTTTCTTTGGATGCTCATGGATCCTGAGGGGCCCTGGAGATCCCCTTGAGCCTCCATTTTCTTTGGATGCTCATGGATCCTGAGGGGCCCTGGAGATCCCCTTGAGCCTCCATTTTCTTTGGATGCTCATGGATCCTGAGGGGCCCTGGAGATCCTCTTGAGCCTCCATTTTCTTTAGATGCCCATGGATCCTGAGGGGCTCTGGGGAATCCCCTTGAGCCTCCATTTTCTTTGGTCACCCATGTCCCTTCCCTCTCGCCTGCGTGAGACACAATCGCCCCTGACCCCTCACCCTCCTCGGGGTCTGTTCCTCAGGTTTTCCCCTCGAGCTCAGGGGTTTCACCCCTTTCCCAGGTGCCTGGAGCCCCCAAACTCCTTTTATTTTTCCCTGGAGAAGCCACCATCTCAGGGCACTGGGGATTTTTCCAGCCATTTTTGTTGCTGTTTTCCAGCCTCATTTTTGGTTTTCCAAGATTTTTTTGTTGGTTTTCCAGGGGAGGCTGTTTATTTCCACTTTTTTTTATTATTTCCACCTTTTTTCATTATTTCCACCTCTTTTTCATTGTTTCCACCTCTTTTTCATTATTTCCACCTTTTATTCATTATTTCCACCTTTTTTCATTATTTCCCCTTTTTATTATTTTTCCCCTTTTTCATCTTTCCCCTTTTTTTATTTTCCCCTTTCCTTATTTTTTAACTTTTTTTTCCTTTTTTCCATTTTTTCTCCTTTTTTCATTTCCCCCTTTGTTTTTATATTTCCCCCCTTTTTTTCCACTTTTTTGTCATTTTCCCACCTTTTTGGCTTTTTCCATCTTTTATTTTATCTTTTTCCCCTTTTTTTGCTTTTTCTCTACTTTTGGTTTAGTTTTTTCCACCTTTTCTCTGTGTGTTTTGTTGGGTTTTGTATTTTTTTCCACCTCTTTAGGGGTTTTTTCCAGCTTTTTTCACCTAACCTTTTTCTTCCTTTCCATCCTCATTTTTTTTTCCTTTCCATCCATTCTTGGTTTTCTACCTTTCTTTTTTTTTCCTTCCCAGCCTTCTGGGGTTCTTTTCCCACATCTTTATTATTTTCCACTCTACTTTTATTTTTTCCAACCATTTGGGGTTTTTTCCCACTATTTTTTTTATTCTCCAACCTTTTCTTGTTGTTTTATTCCAGCTTTGTCTTCATTTCCCAGCTTTTTGTTTCTTTATTTATTTTCCACTCTTTCCTTGCATTTTTTCACCTTCTTTTGCTTTTCTCTAGCTTTTTTTTTTGCTTTCCAGCATTTTGCTTTTCCCAGCATCCTTTTTGCTTTTCCCAGCCACTTTTTACTCCCCAACCACTTTTGTTGTTATTTTTCCAGCCACTTTTTTTCTTTCCCAGTCTTTTTATTTTCCATTTCCCATCCTTTTTCAATTTTCTTCCAGCTGTTTTATCATTTTGCAACCCTTTTTTATTTGTATTTTTTCCAAATTCTTTTTTATTTTCCTCCCAAGCATTTTGGGGTTTTTCCTAACATTTTTTTTCCCAAATTCTTTTCTGTTTTCCAGCCTTTTCTTGCTTATTTGTTTGGGTTTTTTCCCCCATTTCCAGTGCTGGAAATGCCCCTTGGTGGCTCCTTGCTCCTCCTTGGGGCTCCGCTTGCCTCCTGCTCTTGGCTCCAGCCTCATAAGGACAAATCCCAGGGAAGCTTCTCAACCCCAGGACACACTTTAAATTTTCTTATCAACCTTTTTCATTTGTACAGTCACTATTTTGGGTTGGTTTTCTTTGAATTTTAATTCCTTTTACCCCATCTCTCCTCTTCCCCCTCCTCTTTTTTTTTTCCCAGAGAGCGTATTCCATATTACCTTCCACTTTTTCTTTTTTTTTTTTTTTTGCATATCGATTTTAAAAAAAGAGAGAAAATAATAATAATAATAAAAAAAAAGCCTAAATCATTTTTTTCTGGGGTTTGGAAAGAAAATAAAGGAACCGCCACAGCTGCAGATGCATTTACCCAGCGCAAATATCTTAACTCAGGTAAAAAAAAAAAAAAAATTAAAAAGAGAGAGAAGAGAAAAAAAAAAAAAAACACAAAAGACAAAAAAAAAAGAGACTAAAAACCACATTCTACCTCTGAGAGCGGCGGCCTCGGGCGCACCCGGGTCGCCAGTGAAATATTTCAGTTTTGCAAACATTCAGGTATTGAAACTTTTTTTGATTGTTAATTAAAAGAAGAAAAAAAAATTTAAAAAAAAAAAGAGAGAAAAAAATAAAATAAAAACACTGAAAGTTTACATTTTATAATAACATTATTATACAGATTGTATTTAAACTTCAGAATATTTAAGACAATTGTAACCCTGTAAAGTTGATGAAATATTAAAAAGAAATACAAAAATCCCAATAATTGTGTTTTCTGCGGTTTCTGACCTCGGGAGTGTCTGGGGGGGGGGTCCCTATAGGGTTGGGGGGTGTCCATAGGGCTGTGGGGTCCCTATAGGTTATGGGGTGCCTATAGAGCTGGGGGGTGTCCCTATAGGTTATGGGGAGCCTATAGACCTGGGGTGATGTCCCTGTAGGGTTGTGGGGTGTCCATAGGGCTGTGGGGTGCGCAGAGGTCCCTATAGGTTATGGGGTGCCTATAGATCTTGGGGGGGTTGGGGATCCAGGAGGTGTACACAGTGCTATGGGGTGCCCAGGGCTCCCTATAGGGTTGTGGGGTGCCTATAGTGTTGTGTGTGGGTCCAGGAGGTGTCCATAGGGCTGTGGGGTGCCCAGGGGGTCCCTATAGGGTTGTGGGGTGTCTATAGAGTTGTGGAGGGTCCAGGAGGTGTCTGTAGTGCTATGGGGTGCCCAGGGGTCCCTATAGGGTTGTGGGGTGCCTGTAGAATTGTGAGGGGTCCAGGAGGTGTCCATAGGGTTGTGAGGTGCCCAGGGGGGTCCTCTAGGGCTCTGGGGTACCGAAAGAGCTGGGGGATGTCCAGGGGGTGTCCATAAGGATGTGGGGCGGCCAGAGGGTCCCTATTTGGCTCTGGGGTGCCCATAGGGTTGCGAGGTGCTTAAGGTGCCTCTGGGCTATGGGGTACCTATAGAGCTGGGGGTGTCCATAGGGCTGTGGGGTTCCTGTGGGGGGTCCCTATAGGGTTGTGGGGATCTATAGGATCCCTATGGGATGTCTATAGAGCTGGAAGGGTGTCTGTCCATAGGGCTATGGGGTCCATATAGGACTGTAAGGTTATGGGGTGCCCACAGGGCAGTCATGAAGCTGTGGGGTGCCCAGGAGGCAATGGGGTGCCCATGGGGTGCCTATGGGGTGTCCAGAGGGGCTGTGGGGTGCACATAGGGCTATGAGATGTCCATGGGGTACATGAAGCTTATGGGGTGCCCATGGGACATCCATAAGTCTGTGGGGGAGCCCAGGGGGTCCCTATAGAATGAGGTGCCCACAGGGCTGTGGGGGCACATGGGGACTATGGGATGTCCAGGGGGGCTGTGGGGTGCACATAGGATACATGAAGTTTATGGGGTGCCCATGGGACATCCGTAAGTCTGTGGGGGAGCCCAGGGGGTCCCTATAGTATGAGGTGCCCACAGGGCCGTGGGGCGCACTATGGGATGTACAGGGGGGCTGTGGGGTGCACATAAGGTACATGAAGTTTATAGGTTGCCTATGGGACACCCACAAGTCCGTGGGGGAGCCCAGGGGGTGAGGTGCTCACAGGGCTGTGGGGCGCACGTGGAGACTATAGGGTGCACATGAGGCGCTCCGCGGTCTCTAAGAGCGCCTACAGGCAGCTTGAGGTCTCCCATCCCTCTCCGCGACGGGGCGGGCCCTGCTGAGCTTCATTCCGCGTGCGGGCGCCCTCTCCACCCCCCGAGCAGCCCCAGCCCGGAGCAGGCGCGGGGGCCTCGTCCCTGCACGCGGGAGGCGGCGGAGTGGGCGGAGGCGGCGCTCTAGGCGTGCGCGCGGTGGGTAGGCGGCGCTCTAGGCGGACGCCGCGCTCTCTCTGGCCCTGGCGGACCGCGAAGATGGCGGCGCCCATGGAGGTGGCGCTGGTGTCGGACGCCGCCGGGCCGCTCTGTAACTGCTCGGTGTGGGAGCTGCATTCCGGGGCCGCCCTGCCCGGCTACCGCGGCGGCAACAGCGGCCCGAGAGGGCTGGCGCTGCTGGGAGGAGAGCACCTGCTCGGGGCGCAGCTCGGAAAGAGCTACATCAACGTCTGGGAGCTGCAGAGGAAGGTGCGGGCGGCGCCGCGAACGAGGGACCCCTCCTCGTGGGGTTCGTGGGGGAGGGGGGGGCTTCTCTTTCCCTAGAGAAGACGGGGACCTTCCAGGCCCTATGAGGAGCGGCTGAGAGAGCTGGGGGTGTTTAGCCTGGAGAAGAGGAGGCTGAGGGGAGACCTCATTGCTCTCTCCAACTACCTGAAAGGAGGTTGTGGAAAGGAGGGATCTGACCTCTTCTCCCAAGGGACAGGGGACAGGACAAGAGGGAATGGCCTCAAGCTCCACCAGGGGAGATTTAGGCTAGAGATTGGGAGGAAATTCTTCACACAGAGGGTCATTGGAATAGGCTGCCCAGGGAGGTGGTTGATTCACCTTCCCTGGAGGTGTTTAAGGCACGTGTGGATGAGGTCCTGAGGGACTTAGTTTAGTGTTTGATAGGAATGGTTGGACTCGATGATCCGATGGGTCCCTTCCATCCTGGTTGTTCTATGATTCTATGGCCAGGAACCCCCACCCCCCTTCTCTCCACAGGCATGGACCCCCCTCCACTTCGCTCTTCTTTCCACAGCCAGGGACACCCCTCCCCACTTCTCTCCACAGCTACAGGGACCACCCTCCGCACCCCCCCCTTCTTTCTATTGCCAGGGATTACCCCCACACACCCCATTCTCTACAGCCAGGGGTCCCCCCCTACTCTACTCTCCACAGCCAGGGATCCCCCCCCAAACCCTGTTCTGCAGGGCCAGGGATTGCGCCCCCCTGCCTTCTCCATGGCCAGGGATCCCCTGCCTCCCCCCCTTCTCTCTATGGCCAGGGATCCCCTACCTCCCCCCAACTTCTCTCCGTAGCCAGGGACCCTCCCCACCCCACCTTCTCCACAGCCACTGTCTGTGGCCAGACAATGCCCCCACTCCCCTCTACAGCCAGGACCACCCCTTCTGTGGCCAGGGCCCCTCTCTCTCCACACAGTCCCTGGCCATAAAAGGGGGTTTTGTAGCCAGACCCCTTCAGGGCCCTTCTCTGGTCAGACCTTCATATCTCTCTACCTCCTCTAAGAGGAGGCTGAGGGGAGACCTCATTGCTCTCTCCAACTACCTGAAAGGAGGTTGTGGAGAGGAGGGAGCTGGGCTCTTCTCCCAAGGGACAGGACGAGAGGGAATGGCCTCAAGCTCTGCCAGAGGAGGGTCAGGCTGAATATTAGGAAAAAGTTTTTCACAGAAAGGGTCATTGGGTACTGTCAGAGGCTGCCCAGGGAGGTGGTTGATTCACCTTCCCTGAAGGGGTTTAAGGGATGGGTAGACGAGGTCCCGAAGGACGTGGTTTAGTGTTTGGTAGGAATGGTTGGACTTGATGATCCGGTGGGTCTTTTCCAACCTGGTGATTCTATGATTTGATGATTCTCTCCTGCTGCTTCTGACCAGAGCTCTGGGCTTGGGGAATGTGTGAACGGAATTTCTCTTTTCCCTGCGAGGCTAAACATGAAGTGACTGCAAGAAAACACCGCAATTCCACGTGATCCGCAAGCATTGGCTGTGCTTCTGTGAACCGTGGCAGAGCAGATGTGGCTCAAATGCTGGTGCTGGGTGCTCCCTGAGCTGCCTCAGGATGATCGGAACTGAATCAGGGTCTTGAATCATGGAATGGTTTGGGCTGGAAGGGACCTCAAAGCCCATCCTGTTTCAAATACTTCCCACTGGATCAGGTTGCTCCAAGCCCCATCCAACCTGGCCTTCAACACCTCCAGGGATGGGGCAGCCAGCACTTCTCTCTCCCTTGTATCCCTCAGCCCACACTGAAATGTCTGTGTTTTCATTCTGTCCCCAGGACCAGCTCCAGCAGAAGATCATATGCCCTGGGCCGGTGACCTGCCTGACGGCTTCTCCCAACGGGCTCTACATCCTGGCAGGGGTTGCTGAGAGCATCTACCTGTGGGAGGTAAGGAAGCTGTGCCGTTGCCATTGGTGAGGAGCCAGTGGGCTCAGGTGGAATGTTCGGACTCAGTGAGCTAGTGGGTCTTTTCCAACCTGGTGATTCTATGACACAACCTTCCCCTTTTGCTGTGCTTGCTGCCTCTGCTCACCACCCTGTTCCACAGGAGCAGCTGAGAGAGCTGGGGGCGTTTAGCCTGGAGAAGAGGAGGCTGAGGGGAGACCTCATTGCTCTCTACAACTCCCTGAAAGGAGGTTGTGGAGAGGAGGGAGCTGGGCTCTTCTCCCAAGGGACAGGGGAGAGGACGAGAGGGAATGACCTCAAGCTCTGCCAGGGGAGGGTCAGGCTGGACATCAGGAAAAAAAAAATTCATGGAAAGTGTCATTTGGTCACTGTCAGAGGCTGCCCAGGGAGGAGTTGAGTCACCTTCCCTGGAGGTGTTTAAGGGATGGGTGGATGAGGTGCCGAGGGACATGGGTTAGTGCTTGATAGGAATGGTTGGACTCAATGATCCAGTGGGTCTCTTCCAACCTAGTGAGTCTGTGATTCTGTGACTCCGCTCATGCCTGGCACAGCAACACCAGGGCAGGAGCTGCAGGCACTGCCACACTCTCACCCGCTGAGGGCAGGACACCCTGTTCTTCCAGAGCATCCCAATGCCCCTTCCTTAATACTCTCCTGTCCTTTCCCTTTGCTCTAGGTGTCCAATGGGAACCTCCTGGCCATCTTGAACCGACACTACCAGGACCTCACCTGTCTCTGCTTTACTGACGACAGCAGCCACTTTCTCTCGGGGGCAAAAGACTGCCTGGCCCTGGTGTGGAACCTTTACAGGTAACGGCAACCCCTGGGGAGCTCTTGGTAATTCCTGCAGGGCACGGGGAGCATCTGGACAAGGAATATTAGAACAAGAGATCAGCCACCACTTCCCAGAGGCAGAATCTGCTCTGCTTAAGCCCATCTTAAGCTCGATAGAGCCTGCTGGTGAGGGGTCTGTGCCCTCCTTAGGCGACTCTTCCACTCCTGTTATCCTTGCTGCCAGAGAGGCTTTTCTGAGCTTCTCTTCTGGGTTTCCTAAGCTGTGGCATGTGGCTTTCTTCTTCTCCCTGCTTGACACGGAGTGGATTCTGCCCTTTCCCTGCTCGTGGTGGTGACCTCGTGCAGTCCTTAGCTCCTGGGGGTTTTAGATTGGTTATTGGGAAATATTTCTTCATGTAAAGGGTTGTTGAGTGCTGGAAGAGGCTGCCCAGGGAAGCAATCGAGTCGCCGTCCCTGGAGATATTTCAAAGCTGTTGGGGTATGGTCCACAGGGATGTGATTGACAGTGTGAGGTTTATGGTTGGCCTCGATCTTAAAGGTCTTTTCCAACCTAAAAGATTGTGAGCAATGGCTGCTGAGGTCTCTGTCATAGAATCATAGAATCACCAGGTTGGAAGAGACCCACCTGATCATTGAGTCCAACCATTCCTATCAAACACTAAACCATGTCCTTCAGCACCTCGTCCACCCATCTCTTAAACACCTCCAGGGAAGGTGAATCAACCACTTCCCTGGGCAGCCTCTGACAGTACCCAATGACCCTTTCTGTGAAAAACTTTTTCCTAATGTCCAGCCTGAATCTCCCCTGGCGGAGCTTGGGGCCATTCTTTCTCGTCCCGTCCCTTGGGAGAAGAGCCCAGCTCCCTCTTCTCCACAACCTCCTTTCAGGTAGTTGTACAGAGCAACGAGGTCTCATCTCAGCCTCCTCTTCTCCAGGATAAACACCCCAGTCTCTCTCAGCCATTCCTCATAGGGCCTGTTCTCCAGCCCCTTCATCAGCTTTGTTGCTCTTCTCTGGACTCGCTCCAGAGCCTTAACATCCTTCTTGTGGTGAAGGACCCAGAACTGAACACAGGATTTGAGGAGCGATCTCACCAGTGCTGAGTCCAGAGGGAGAACCTCCCTGGACCTGCTGGTCACACTGTTTCTGATCCAAGCCAAGATGCCATTGTCCTTCTTGGCCACCTGGGCCACTGCTGCCTCATCTTCAGTCGTCTGTCAACCAACATCCCCAGGTCCTTCTCCTCCAGGCAGCTTCGTAGACAGACTTCTCCTAGTCTGTAGTTCTGCATAGGGTTGTTGTGTGGCTCTCATGCTCAGTACTACTGTGACCGCTGATCTATGTCCTGCTTGGTCCTTGCAGCCAGGAGAACCATCTCGGAGGAAGCAGAGCCTTGGCCAGTTCTCCTTACAGCTGCTTTGCTCTGCCATCCCCAGCTTTGCTCTGCCGTGCCAATCCATCTCTCTTCTCCCTACAGCGTGCTGCAGGCAGAACCCTCCCAGATCCCCGACCCTCGCCACGTGTGGTCCCGACACAGTCTCCCCATCACAGATTTGTACTGCGGCTTTGGAGGCCCCTTGGCACGAGCTGCCACCGCTTCCCTCGACCAGACAGCAAAGGTACAGCCGGGTCGGTCCCACCAGAGGATTAAAGCAGAGTTTCTCCTGGGCTGCAGCAGAGCCATCAGTGAGGGCTGCAGTAGCTGAATTTCTTGGCTGTCTCTGTGATGACTCAGAGCTACCAGACCTAATGGGCTTCGCCTCGCCCAACACCAGCGGTTTCTCCATTCCTGCCCGCGGGCTGGGCCTCTGCAGTCCTTCTGCTGGGAAAGATTGGGGTCAGCCCCTCTGATTCCCCTCCCTGGTGTCCTTCAGTCTGAAGGGCAGGGAGCCCAGAGCTGGGGTTTGTCTGGGCGACAAGACGGGCACAGGAGGGAGGGAAAAGGCCGTTTGGGAGCTGCCTGGGAATCTTGTGGTCCTGTGATCGCCAAGAAGCTAATCCTGGCTTCTGCCACAGTTTCCCCATCTGCAGGAAGGAGGGAATGCTGGCACAACTTCCCGCTGGGCAGGTGCTGATGAGCAGCAGTGTCTTCTTCCCATCCTGCCATTAACATTTAATCCCCTGATTCTCCTGTACCTTGTCCCTCCAGCTCTGGGAAATCTCATCTGGAGATCTCCTGCTTTCCGTCCTCTTCGACGTGGGGATCATGGCTGTGACCCTCGACCTCTCCGAGTACCACATGTTCTGCGGCGGCATGGACGGATCCATCTTTCAGGTTGACCTCTGTGCCTGGGTGAGTGTGTGGGGCTGCAGATCTGCTTGGAGCTTCTCCTGAGCTGCTTTTCATAGAATCATAGAACAACCAGGTTGGAAGAGACCCATCGGATCATCGAGTCCAACCAATCCCATCAAACACTAAGCCAAGTTCCTCAGGACCTCGTCCACCCGTCCCTTAAACACCTCCAGGGAAGGTGAATCAACCACCTCCCTGGGCAGCCTATTCCAATGCCCAATCACCCTCTGTGTGAAAAACTTCCTCCTAATCTCCAGCCTGAACCTCTCCTGGCAGAGCTTGAGGCCATTCCCTCTTGTCCTGTCCCCTGGTACTTGGGAGAAGAGCCCAGCTCCCTCCTCTCCACAACCTCCTTTCAGGTAGTTGTAGAGAGCAATGAGGTCTCCTCTCAGAGACCTCCTCTTTTACCTCCCCGCCTGCTGCTATTGTCTGTCAGGGCATGGGTGGACCTGGGTTCCGCTGTGTCTCCGCTGTCCCCCACACTGATGAACCTGCTGCCTTCTGTCTTCCTGAATTTAAATTTCCCTTTCTCTTTCTTCCTTCGCTTCTGCAGCCAGTCCAGAGAGACCGGGCCTTCCAGACAGAGCGGGAGAATGGGAAGGTCTTCAAAGGGCACAGGTGAGAGACCAGACATACCCACCTCGCCTGTTTCTGGCTGCTCTCGGGTCATCCCAAGTTTAAACATCCTCTTCCCCGTTCCAGGAACCAGGTTACGTGTCTGTCAGTCTCCACAGATGGCAGCTTGCTGCTCTCCGGCTCGCATGACGAAACTGTCCGGCTGTGGGACATCCAGAGCAAGCAGTGCCTGAAGACGATGAATCACAAAGGTAGGCACGTCCGTATCTCCGGGATCCTTTCCTCCTCAGCCGCTAAAGGCTGCGGCTGTCTCGCTTCTGCTGCTCTGAAACCACCCTGAGTGCTCCAGGCATTTCTCAGCTCTCGTTCCACTCCTCCAGGAAGGGCAGAGGTGTTAGAGGGACACCTCAGCCACCTGGAGGAATGGTTTGACCTTGCCCAGGCCTGTTAACAGCCTCCCTGTGTGTTGTCAGGGAGTGAGTCATGGATTTCACCCTGTCACTGAGGTCATCCAGGATCTTCCTCCTTGTTTTCCAAAGGGAGCGGTTGCCCCACACGCACCCTAACCCCTGGGGAGGCTGTGGGAGGAGGAGGAGGATGTGTCTGGCGACAAGGCTGGCTCTGTGACCCCAGCAAAGAGCACCTTGAGCTCAATTAGGCCTGAAGTCAATCTGATGTAAGCAGTCGTCTGGCATTTCAGTCTAATGGCTCTGATAAACTGTGCAAACAAACCTCTGTGGGCTCGGATCGTCAATTAGTTGCCTCGGATGTAGCCCTCCTGTTGTGTTTGAGCTGTGCAATGGTGGTGGTCTCCGATCTCACATGCTTCCTTTACGATGGGGCTGCCTGAGCCCTCCCAGAACGGTTTCAGTGGTGAAAATCAACCTCTGTTCCTCTGCGATGCTGCCTCTGGACAGAGTTAAGTGGTTAAGCTGCTTCCCCTGGCTGCCTGCAGACCCTTTCCTTCAGCTGCCAAGGCCCATCTCTAATGGGGACCTACTGCAGTGCCCAGCCAGCCTTGCCCTGCTCGCACCAGAGACAGAACCTGAGCTGTGTGAGTCATCAGAGAAGGGGGAGGCGAGCTTTCCCCACAAGCCAGGCATTAAAACCCTCCTTGAGGCTGCAGGGGAGTGCAGATAAGTCAAGCTCTTCCCGTCAGGGGCAGAACGGGGCTGACTGCCACTGGCGGCCAGGGCCATGAGGTGTGAATCATAGAATCCTAGAATCACCAGGCTGGAAGAGACCCACTGGATCATCGAGTCCAACCATTCCTATCAAACACTAACCCATGTCCCTCAGCACCTTGTCCACCTGTCCCTTAAAGCCCTCCAGGGAAGGTAACTCAACCCCCTCCCTGGGCAGCCTGTTCCAATGCCCAATGACCCTTTCTGTGAAAAACTTTTTCCTAATGTCCAGCCTGAACCTCCCCTGGTGGAGGACAGGCTCAGGTTCAGGCTGGACATTAGGAAAAAGTTTTTCACTGTCCCTTGGGAGAAGAGTCCAGCTCCCTCCTCTCCACAACCTCCTTTCAGGTAGTTGGAGAGAGCAATGAGGTCTCCCCTCAGCCTCCTCTTCTCCAGGCTAAACAACCCCAGCTCTCTCAGCCATTCCTCATAAGGTGTGGGTGCTTTCTGCAGCCTCTCCTGGCTCATTTCTTCCTGCAGGCAGGGATTTGGCTTTCCCGGCAGCCCTGGCACTGGTTACCAGCAGGCTGCTGTGAGCTTAATACTTGCCCAGGAGTGAGGTGGGAGCTGTGTTGTGGATCAGGGGCAGCTGTCCTGAGGAGCCCCCCAGCAGGGAGCTGTATGGTAGGGGCCGTGCAGAGAGCACGGACTCCTCGCAGCCTCCCTGCACCAGGGCTCTGCGGCTCCGTGCCAGCCTGGCTTAGTGGGGCAGCGAGTTCCCTGCAGCGCCACTTTCCAGCAGGTCGCTGTCTCCCCTTGGCCTCTCTCGTCAAGCAGGGACGTGAGCCTCCCAGCAAGGTCTGTTCCTTGCTCGCCCCTCCGCCGCATTCCCTGAGCTTTTCTGATCCCAAGGCAGGGATGACATAGGCTTTTCCGCCGCAGCTGACGTGACAGCATCCTCCGGCCTGGTGTGAGAGCGAGGTCCGTCTGCTCACAGGGCAGAGCGAGGAGCTGGGGGCAAAGCAGAATCTACTGCCCTGCGTAATGACAGTGCTGCAAATAGATCAGGGGGGTTGGAGCGTGGCTCAGGGGCTCAGGAGGAGAGAGGGGATTTTCCAGCAAGGTTTGCTTGTCCTTGATGGGAACAGGAGGCAGGGGCATAGCAGATGGACCTTGAGGAACTGGGCTGCTGCTTTTGGGTAATGAGCTGTGACTGTGTCAGGCAGAGGAGGGTGGCTCCTGGTCACCCAGCGTGGTTGGCACTGCAGGGAACCTCTGGGATGAGGCAGTGAGCCAATGTTCCCTGATTCTCTTGCCAGCTCTGCCCCTAAATCCTTCTGAGCCTCCGTTCCTGTCTTGTCACGCAGGCTCCGTCCTTTTCTCTGCAAACATCGCGTGGCACAGACTCATTCATGTAAGGCCAGTACGGGGAGGTTCCAGCTGATCCATCCTGCTGGCAGCTGCCAGTTTTGGAAGCTGGATTATGTATTCTCCTCTAGTTGAGCCTGGTCCTTGCACCCTCTCTCCCTGCTTGGAACCTGAGCATCTGTGATGAGTTGGGTTTGGATGGGACTTGTGTCCGCAGTGGGGCCCAAGTGCGGCTGAGGGATCTGCACCTCGGATGGTGACTGAGTTTGGGGATCTGTAGGCTGGTTCCTGAAATGCTTTCTTCTCCCCTTGTCTCATCCAGCTGAGAGAACTGGGGTTGTTTAGCCTGGAGAAAGGAGGCTGAGAGGAGACCTCATTACTCTCTACAATGACCTGAAAGGAGGTGGTGGAGAGGAGGGATCTGGCCTCTTCTCCCAAGTGACAGGGGACAGGACAAGAGGGAATGGCCTCAAGCTCCGCCAGGGGAGATTTAGGCTGGAGATTAGGAGGAAGTTTTTCACACAGAGGGTGATTGGGCATTGGAATAGGCTGCCCAGGGAGGTGGTTGATTCACCTTCCCTGGAGGGGTTTAAGGGACGGGTGGATGAGGTCCTGAGGGGACATGGTTTAGTGTTTGATAGGAATGGTTGGACTAGAAGATGCGATGGGTCCCTTCCAACCTGGTTGTTCTATGATTCTATGATCCCCTCCTTCCAAACTTCTGCTCCAGTTGCTGGTGAACCAGTGGCTGCAATCTCGGTAATGGACCCTTGCAGAGGAAGCAGCAAACGTCTTTAGGGAGGGAGGGAGAGTACAGCAAATGACTTCTTACAGAAAAGTGTTGGCAAAGAGCAGCTTCAGAGCCAGCCTGGGACTGCTGATGGGACAGCTTCTGCACCGAGGATTCGACAGAGCCTTTTGTTTGCCACTGGGATCTGGCCTTGGATCCTGGTAGGGTCAGATTTTGGAGCAGGCTCTGGTCTAGCTGGAGGGGAAGGTGATGACGAGGGAGCCGTTACCCATATCAGGGGTGGTTTTGTTTGTCTCCTCTGCAGCCCAAAAACCTCAGGCAGCTCTGAGCCTCTCCAGAGCGGCAAACCGGGTTCCCTCCCTCCTCCTGCAGCAGACTGCACGTGCTCAGGTGCATCTGGATCCTGTTAACCTTTCCCTTCGCACTGTTGAGTTCGGCCAGGGGAAGATGGATGGCTGGGGGTTTATCGGCAGTGATCGAGCAGCTCTGCTCGCACAGAAGCCCTCTGGCTGCTGGAGGAGCTCTGTGGGGGGCTCGGAGCTCTGAGAGGCCGTGCCTGACACGTATGGGGTGTTGGGAGCAGCAGTAGGAGTTCGGCAGCAAGCGGAAGGGGGTGCTGAGTGGACCGTTGACTGAAAGCAGCAGCCTGGGTGGGTAGATGCAGTAATTAAAGCGCTCATTAGCTCTGCCAAAGGAGAGCGTGTGATAGATCATTGCAGGAGACAGCTGCGAGAGCCGCTGATGGTTGGATGGCTCTGCGGAGGACGGCTGGGCCGCCCCGCTCCTCCCCAGCCTGCCTGCCTGGCCTGGAGCGCAGAGCTGCATCCCTTCTCCCTGTCCTCAGCAGTGGGGAGAGGTGCTCTGCTTCTTCTCCGGTGCTGGGGAAGGAAGGGAAATGGCCTAGCAGCTGCCTTCTCTGTCCTCTGGGCTGCCCAAAGCACCAGGCGAGCGGCAAACCCACCGGAGCAGGGAATTCTGACCCATCCCTTCCACTTACCCCGTCCCAGGTCCGATTACAAACGCCTTCATAGTGCTGGCTCCAGCCAACATGTTTAACCCGGACGGAAAACCCAGCGTGCCTCTCCCCAAATTCAGCAAACACCTCCACGGCACAGAGAGCACCGACGAGCAGGGGAGCGAGGGAGTGACGCTGCGCCTCGGCCTCCACCAGCAGGTACTGGGCTGAGTATGAGGGAGACAGGGGTGGGGGGGCTGTGCCAGAGGGTGCAGAATTCCTCCCCCAGATGGAGCAGCAGTGGTAGCTGCTCGGTGCTGATCCCCTGCTGAGGGCAGCAGCTCCGCAACCTGTTCTGATCTACTACTGATCTGAACTTCTCCGAGTGCTGCTTTTGGAGGTGGTGGATTTTTTCCCACTCCAGTCATTTGCGGTGGGAGCAGGCAGGTGGAAAGGTTCCCTTACCTCTCAGGCTAGTGAAGAGGAGCATTCAAGGTCTCCAAGCAGAACAGGGTGCTCGCTGGGGTGCAGGGGGTCCCTTTGCAGTCACCCCAGGGTCAGTCGTGATGGTGGAGGGGTCTGGAGGCTACTTGGACAGTGCTGCTGGTCCAGAGCACCTTCATCTTTGTGCCAGAGGCTGTTCCCCCTCGGTGAACACCATTCCCCGGTGTGGTGATGCTGGTTCCCCCTCCCTCACGCTCCTCTTGCCATCCTGGCTGCTGCAGTCATTTGTCCTCCCAGCCTCGTACCGTGGCGTGGGCTGGCTCTGCTGTCCCACCACTGCCGTTCCTCGTTCCTGGCAGCACCATCGCTGATCTCGGGCTCGCTGCATCCCGTGACAGTCCTTCTGGCCCCGACCTCTCTGCACACAGTCCCAGGGCGACCACAGAGCCCCTCTCCTCTATCAATGTCTCTCTCTGGGCAAGCAGCAGCCCTGCCAAGGCTGATGGATGAATTTCATGTAGGAGAAGTGGCAGCCGGTCCCATAGGGGCTGTACAGCCAGCTCGGGTACCGCTTTCACAATGTCAGTCAGGCTCTCCTGCTCATAGCCTGTGCCACGGTGAGCCCAGCAATCCCACTGCCTGGCAAAGAGCTCTGACATAGAATCCTAGAATCATAGAATCACCAGGTTGGAAAAGACCCTCTGGATCATTAAGACAGACCATTTCCATCAATCACTAACCCATGTCCCTCAGTACCTTGTCCACCCGTCCCTTAAACCCCTCCAGAGAAGGTGAATCAACCCCCTCCCTGGGCAACCTCTGCCAGTGCCCAGTCACCTTTTCCATTCCCTCTCATCCTGTCCCTTGGGAGAAGAGCCCAGTTCCCTCGTCTCCACAACCTCCTCTCAGGGAGTTACAGAGACCAATGAGGTCTCCCCTCAGCCTCCTCTTCTCACAGCCTAAACACCCCCAGCTCTCTCAACCGCTCCTCTTCTTCTCCTCCAGGCCCTTCCCCAGCTTCGTTGCTCTTCTGTGGACTCGCTCTGTCCATGCTGGGAGAGGAGCTGGGTGGATACCTGCACAAGGCATTCCCAAGAGGACTCTTTAGGGACATCAGGCTTGCACACAGACCTTCTCTTTTGGAAGCTGGGGAGGGGCTCTCGATCAGGGAGTGCAAGGACAGGATGGGGGGGAATGGTTTTCAGCTGAAAGAGGGGAGATTGAGATGAGATCCTGGGGAGAAATGTTTTGCTGTGAGGGTGAGGAGTCCCTGTCCCAGGTTGCCCAGATCAGTGGTGGCTGCTCCATCCCCGGAGGGGTTCAAGGGCAGGTTGGATGGGGCTTGGAGCCCCTGATGCAGTGGGAGGTGTCCCTGCCCATGGCAGGGGTGGAACTGGATGGGCTTTGAGGTTCCTTCCAACCCAAACCATTCTATGATTCTGTGAAAGGGGCTGTAGCTCCAGCCAGGCTCTGGTCATATCCTGCTGGAGTTTTTGCTTTACCTCTTGGGGCTTGGAGGTTTCTTAGGCTACTCCAGCGGGTGCCCTGCCCAGGAGCAGTGCTAGAGGGGCCCGTTGCCTATCTCCATGTCTCCTGTCTCCTCCCTGCAGGACTCTGGGGAGAGCTACCTGGAGAAGGCGGAGAAGATGTACTCGCAGATGTACTCAACAAGGGAAAAGGTAAGGGCTGTCCTGAGAGAGGGAGGTTGTGTCATTGCAGCACAGGGTCCTCTCTCCAACTGAACCGGCTCTTTGGGCCCTTTTCAAGTCTGGGATGAGGAGGAAGGAGCCCTGGAATTTGCTGATGGTGCAGACAGGAGGGGCTGCGGGTTGAGTATGAGGTGGAGGAAGGGAGAAGAGGAATGAGTTTGGGATTTTTTTGTGGGAGCAGCAGCCTGCACTTACCGGAGTCGAGATCCAGATTCCTGATGCTTTTCCATCCCCTTTTTCTGTGGCAGAACCTGGTGGGCGACCAGGAGCACCTGACGATCCAGGTGAGCGAGCTGGAAGAGGAGGTGAGCACCCTCCGGAAAATCAACAAGAACCTCTTTGACTTCTCCGCTCGCATCATCACCAAACCAGCCAAATGAAGATGCACCCCCTGCCCTCCCACCCCTCCACCTCTCTCTCTCTGCCCAGCTCCTGGGGACGAACCCAGCCCACCCCTGGGCTCCTGCACCTCCTCACCAGCACCCGGCACGCGGTACACACCGGAGCCGTCGCCTGCTCCGTCTGGCGTCCGTTCAACGACACGGGACTGAGAGAAGCAGCGGGGGCTGTGGGGCTGCTGCGTGCGGGACAACACAGGGACCCTTTTCACCCCAATTCTCTGCTGGATGCCAGTGGGGAAAGACTCAGAGCAGCTAGCAGCAAGAGGAGCGTCGCCAGCTCCAAGGAAGGGGTACAGGACGCAGCTCCTGCTCTTTCCTCCTCTCTTCCCTCACCCTATTTTGGTTTTTTTTTTTTTTTTTCCTTGTTGTTTCTTTTCGTTACTTGACCCTGCAGTGCAGACAGAAAAGTGGTTTTTATTTTTCTCTTACTGCGGTTTGAGATTGGATTTTGGACCCCCTTCTGCCCATCCCACCCTGGGAAACACTGCTCGGTGTCACCAGCCCCCTCACCGCTGGGATCCCACTGGTGGCTTTTTCGGGGGCGGGTTGAGCACCTCCCACTCTGGGGACACCCAGGGACAGGGTGGGTGCTGCCTGGGGACAGGGGCTCTCCTGCATCGCACCATCCCTCCCAGTCTGCTGGGCAGGGGGCTGTGGGGGGAGTCACTGGGCTCAGGGGGTGGGTGCTGGTTTTTGGGGTGTGGAGCTGACTCCTTGGGGAAGGGCAGGGGGCGGCCAGCAAGGTGCTATTTCCAATCTCCTTCACTCGACAATTTATATATATTTGGATCCAGCTACTCTTGTTTTCATCACGTTCCGGGGAATTGGCCTTTTGTATTGTCACGAGCATGGCAGCGCGGGGGTTGTGGGTTTTGTTTAGGTTTATTTTTTACATAAAAGATTTGTTTTTTATAGTGAAAGATGATGCCTGAGGGTTTTCTTTTTTAGCAGCCTGCTGGTCTCGGTGACCCGGCATCGCTTCCTCCACAGGGAATCCTCCAGTGACAAGTGGGGTTCCTCAGGGCTCAGTGCTAGGTCCAGCCCTGTTCAATGTCTTCATCAATGACCTGGATGAAGGCATTGAGGGTACCCTTAGCAAGTTTGCAGATGACACAAAGCTGTGTGCAAGTGTCGATCTGCTGGAGGGTAGGGAGGCTCTGCAAAGGGACCTAAACAGGCTGGACCGCTGGGCAGTGTCCAATGGGATGAGGTTTAACACGGCCAAATGGTGGGTCCTGCACTTGGGGCACAACAACCCTATGCAGAGCTACAGACTGGGAGAAGCCTGGCTGGAAAACTGCCAGGAGGAGAGGGACCTGGGGGTGTTGGTCAACAGCCGACTGAACATGAGCCAGCAGTGTGCCCAGGTGGCCAAGAAGGCCAATGGCATCCTGGCTTGGATCAGAAATGGTGTGACCAGCAGGTCCAGGGAGGTGATTTTCCCTCTGTACTCAGCACTGGTGAGGCTGCTCCTTGAATCCTGTCTTCAGTTGTGGGCCCCTCAGCACAAGAAGGATGTTGAGGCTCTGGAGCAAGTCCAGAGAAGAGCAACAAAGCTGGTGAAGGGGCTGGAGAACAGGCCTTATGAGGAGTGGCTGAGAGAGCTGAGGGTGTTTATCCTGGAGAAGAGGAGGCTGAGGGGAGACCTCATTGCTCTCTGCAACTACCTGAAGGGAGGTTGTAGAGAGGGAGCTGGGCTCTTCTCCCAAGGGACAGGGGACAGGACAAGAGGGAATGGCCTCAAGCTCCACCAGGGGAGATTTAGGCTGGAGATTAGGAGGAAGTTCTTCACACAGAGGGTCATTGGACATTGGAATAGGCTGCCCAGGGAGGTGGTTGTTTCACCTTCCCTGGAGGTGTTTAAGGGACGGGTGGATGAGGTCTTGAGGGACTTGGTTTAGTGTTTGATAGGAATGGTTGGACTCGATGATCCGATGGGTCCCTTCCAACCTGGCTGTTCTATGATTCTATGAAGTTGTGCTGCTCGTTTGCTGTTGTCCTTGCGGGTCCCTCCTCGTCTCCTGGGTCCCTCTGTGTCCCCTCGGTGCTGCCAGGGCCTCCCTTGGCTCTCGGGGCTCCTGCCCCCACGGCGCCGCCTGTTTAATGGCCCAGAAGAAAGTGCAGTTGATTTAAAGCACACTTGAATATTAACTGCAGGTGTCCGTGCAGACTGTGCTTCTGCCAGCTCGCTTAGATAATGCTTTTAGCTTAATAAGTGGCATTTTTGCTCCTCTCCTTCCTCCTGAGGGTTTGGATCAGCGTTCATCGGCTGTGGGGCTGCGAGGGAAGTGTGTCCCCTGCCTTGGGGACACCAGCTGGAGGTAGAGGCTGCGAGGGGAGCATGTCCCCCTCTTGAAGAGACCCCTGAGGCCCTAAGGAGGGGCTCAGCCTTTGCACCGTCAATCCCACACCCCAACCCTCCCTCCCTCTCTCCCGGCTCCCCAGTGGGATTCATGCTGGGGGGGGCTCCCCTGTGAGCCCCCTCCTCTGCTGCCTTTGGGGTTTAGGGGTGCTATTTCGTGCTAAGAACCTGCCAGCCACCCCCTCCCCAGCTCCTGCTTCCTTGGGGGAAGGAGCTACCTAGGGCCTGTGGTTAGAATCCTCCTCCAAGGGGGACCCAGCACCCCTCAACTGCTTAGGATCCTTCTCCAGGGGAGACCCAGCACCCCTCAACTGGTTAGGATCCTCCTCCAGGGTGGGGAACCAGGATCCCTCAACTGGTTAGGATCCTCCTCCGGGGGGGACCTAGCACCCCTCAACTGCTTAGGATCCTTCTCCAGGGGAGACCCAGCACCCCTCAACTGGTTAGGATCCTCTTCCAGGGGGGACCCACCACCCCTCAACTGGTTAGGATCCTCCTCCAGGGGAGACCCAGCACCCCTCAACTGGTTAGGATCCTCCTCCAGGTGGGGGAACCACGATCCCTCAACTGGTTAGGATCCTCCTCCAGGGGGGGGAACCAGGATCCCTCAACTGGTTAGGATCCTCTTCCAGGGGGGACCCACCACCCCTCAACTGCTTAGGATCCTCCTCTGGGGGGACCTAGCACCCCTCAGCTGGTTAGGATCCTCCTCTGGGGGGACCTAGCACCCCTCAACTGGTTAGGATCCTCCTCTGGGGGGACCTAGCACCCCTCAACTGCTTAGGATCCTCCTCCAGGGGAGACCCAGCACCCCTCAACTGGTTAGGATCCTCCTCCAGGGGAGACCCAGCACCCCTCAACTGGTTAGGATCCTCTTCCAGGGGGGACCCAGCACCCCTCAACTGGTTAGGATCCTCCTCCAGGGGAGACCCAGCACCCCTCAACTGGTTAGGATCCTCTTCCAGGGGGGACCCACCACCCCTCAACTGGTTAGGATCCTCCTCCAGGGGAGACCCAGCACCCCTCAGCTAGTTAGGATCCTCCTCCAGGGGAGACCCAACACTCCTGAACAAAGGGACACCTCCTATTCCCCCCCAGGATTTTTGGCCTCTCCCTGCTCTGGGCCCATCTCTGCAGGGGGAATTCATTAGCTTGTGACTCATTAAATTTGTCCGGGGATCAATATATTTTTTTTTTTTTTTTTGCCAGCTGGTATTTGGCTCTGGCGCATTTTCTTGCTAATTTGGATTAATTTGGTGGAGGTTTCTGTCTCCCTGGCACCTGACGTTGGTGCTCTGGGGCTGTGCCTCAGTTTCCCTGCTGTGTCTGAGGGCCCCAGCGCTGATGTTGCTGCCTGGGAGGAGGAGGAGGAGAAGGAAGAGAAAGATAGAGGTGGTCCAAAGGCAGTCAGGACCCCCAAGTTTGAGTCTGCGTCCCTGGGAAGGGATGGAGGGACCTGGGGAGGGAGTTGACTGCTCTGAGCATTGGGCTCGAGCTGGCATCACTATCCAGGAGGAGGAGGAGGAGGAGGAGGAGGAAGGTGCTGATGGTCCAAAGGCAACCAGGACCTCCTGATTTTGAGGATTAATTGTGGAAGGTTTGGAGGGGTCTGGGAGGGGAGGGCAGTTGATGGCTCAGAGTCTCGCTCAGCACCAGCCCTTGAGGGGCTTCTCCCCAGCATCACCATCCAGGAGGAGGAGGTGGAAGAGGAAGGTCCTGATGGTCCAAAGGCAGCCAGAATCCCCCAGATTTTTGAGGCTGCAGCTCTCATGGGTGTGGGATGGAGAAGGATGAGGTGGGATGGAGAAGGATGAGGTGGGATGGAGGGGGATGAGGTGGGATGGATGGCACCGAGCCCCAGCTATGGCCCTGGGATCATCATCCAGGAGGAGGATGAGGAAGGTCCCGATGGTCCAAAGAAACCAGGACCCCCTGGTTTTGAGGCTGCTCTGATTATGGAGAGGTTGGGGGAGGTGGCTGAGAGCTCTGACCCTGGCTCAGCACCCACCCTGGGGGGCTTCTCCCTGGCATCACAGAGCAGGAGGAGGAAGGTCGCAGTGGTCCGAAGGCAGCCAGGACCCTCGATTTTAAGGCTGTGACTGGTCACTATGGGATTTGGGGTGTGGAGTGGAGGGGGGACAGCTGAGAGCTGCCCATCCAGCTCAGCGTCCCCCCCCAGCCCTTCTTCCTCCTCGAGGGTCTCCATCCAGCCTGGGCTGCGCCTGCGAGGAGGAGGAAGAAGGTTCCAGCGCTTCAAAAGCAGCCGGAATCCCCGATTTTGAGGCTGATGGGGATGGGATGGAGAGGGGATGGGGATGGGATTGGGAGGGGATGTGGATGGGGATGTGGTTGGGATTGGGATTGGATGGGGAGGGGAGGGGGATATGGATGGGGATGGGATGGGGATGGGGATGGGATTGGGAGGGGATGTGGGTGGGGATGTGGTTGGGATTGGGATTGGATGGGGAGGGGGATATGGATGGGGATGGGATGGGGATGGGATGGGATGGTAAAGATGGGATTGGGATGGGGATTGGGAGGGGAGGGGGATGGGGATTGGGATGGGGATTGGGATGGGGATGGGGAGGGGAAGGGGAGGGGGATTGGGATGGGGATTGGGAGGGGATTGGGAGGGGGATTGGGAGGGGGATTGGGATGGGGATTGGGAGGGGATTGGGAGGGGGATTGGGAGGGGGATTGGGATGGGGATTGGGAGGGGATGGGGAGGGGAGGGGGATGGGGATTGGGAGGGGATTGGGAGGGGATGGGGAGGGGAGTGGGAGGGTGATTGGGATGGGGATTGGGAGGGTAGGGAGAGGGGGATTGGGATGGGGATTGGGAGGGGAGTGGGAGGGGGATTGTGATGGGGATTGGGAGGGGGAGGTGGATTGGGATGGGGATTGGGAGGGGGATGCAGGAGGGGATGGGGAGGGGATGGGATTGGGATGGGGATGATGATGATGATGGGGATGGAGATGATGGGGCTGGGATGGGAAGGGGGTGGGGGTGGGGGTGGGGGGGGAAGCAGCTGCTGGCTCCGAGCCTGGCTCAGCACCGAGCAGGGAGGAGAAGGAGGAGGAAGAGTAAGACCCTAGCGATCCAGAGGCTGTGGGAGCCGCGGGGACCCCCCCCGATCGCATCCCTCCCCCTCACCCCAGTGGGGGGGGGGCAGGGAAGGAGGGGGCGGGGGTGGGGGGGTGGGGGGGTGGCTGCGGGAACCGGGACGGAGCTGGCGGGGAGCGTGTATGGGACCGGGAGAGCCGGCCGAGGAGAGGAGGGGGAAGGCGGTGCGGGGCTTGAGGGGCGGAGGCGGATCCAGGGCGAGGTTTGGGGTGCGGGATCGGGGATTTGAGACAGATCCGGTGCGGGGTTTGGGGCGCGGAGTTTAGGGATTTGGGGGCGGATCCGGTGCTGGATTTGGGGTTTGAGGTTTAGGGGACGGATCCGGTGCTGGGTTTGGGGTGTCGGGACGGATCCAGTGCTGGATTTGGGGTTTGGGGGCTGATCCGGTGCAGGGTTTGGGCTGCGGGGTTCGGCGTTTAGGAGCGGATCCGGATTTGAGGTGCTTGGAGACGGATTCAGTGCGAGGTTCGGGGCTTGGGAGCTGATCCGGTGCTGGATTTGGGGTTTAGGGAGCTAATCCGGTGCTGGATTTGGGGTGCGGGGTTTGGGCTGTCGGGACGGATCCGGTGCTGGGTTTGGGGTTTGGAGGCTGATCCTGCGCAAGGTTTGGGCTGCGGAGTTTACGGTTTGAGGGGGTCAGATCCGGTGCGAGGTTTGGGGTTTGGGGGCTGACCCGGTGCTGGGTTTGAAATTTGGGGTTTGGGGGCTGATCCAGTGCTAGATTTGGGGTGCGGGGTTTAGGGTTTGGTGACAGATCCAGGGTGAGGTGTGGGGTTTGGGCTGTTGGGACGGATCCTGTGCTGGGTTTGGGGTTTGGGGGCTGACCCGGTGCTGGGTTCTGGCTGCGGAATTTGGGATTTGGAGGCTGATCCGGTGCGAGGTTTGGGGTGTGGAGTTTGGTGACGGATCCAGTGTGGGGTTTGGGGTGCGGGGTTTGGGCTGTCGGGACGGATCCTGTGCTGGATTTGGGGTTTGGGGGCTGATCCGGTGCAGGGTTTGGGGTGCGGGGTTTGAGGTGCTGGGACAGATCCGGTGCGAGGTTCGGGGCTCGGGATTCGGGGTTTGGGGGCTGATCCAGTGCCAGGTTTGGGATTTGGGGTTTGGGGTGCGAGGTGTGGGGTGTTGGGACGGATCCTGTGCTGGATTTGGGGCTTGGGGGGCTGGTCCAGTGTGGGGTTTGGGGTGCGGAGTTTAGGGCTTAGGGTGGGATCCGCTGCAGGGTTTGGGGTGCGGGGTTTGAGGTGCTGGGACAGATCCAGTGCAGGATTTGGGGTTTAGGGTTTGGGGACGGATCCGGTGCTGGGTTTGAAATTTGGGGTTTGGGGACGGATCCGGTGCGAGGTGCGGGGTTTGGGCTGTCGGGACGGATCCTGTGCTGGGTTTGGGGTTTGGGGCTGACCCAGTGCGGGGTTTGGGGTGCGGAGTTTATACTTTGGGGACAGATCTGGTGCAGGGTTTGGGGTGTGGGGGGGCTGATCCGCTGCTGGATTTGGGGTTCGGAGGCTGATCCGGAGCCGGGTTTGGGGGCTGATCGGGTGCGAGGTTTAGGGTTTAGTGTGGGATCCAGTGCGGGGTTTGGGGTTTGGGGTTTGGGGACGGATCCGGTGCAGGGTTTGGGGTTTGGGGGTGTCGGGACGGATCCTGTGCTGGTTTGGGGGTTCGGGGGCTGATCCGGTGCTGGATTTGGGGTGCGAGGTGTGTGGCTTGGGGTGCGAGGTTTGGGGTGTCAGGACGGATCCAGTGCTGGGTTTGGGGTTCGGAGGCTGATCCGGTGCAGGGTTTGGGGTGTGGAGTTTAGGGTTTGGGGACAGCTCTTGTGCAGGGTTTGGGGTGTTGGGACGGATCCTGTGCTGGGTTTGGGGTTCGGAGGCTGACCCAGTGCTGGATTTGGGGTTTAGCGTTTGGTGTGTGGAGTTTAGGGTTTGGGGACGGCTCCGGTGCTGGATTTGGAGTTTGGGGTTTGGTGACAGATCCAGTGTGAGGTTTGAGCTGTTGGGGCGGATCTTGTCCTTGATTTGGGGTTCGGGGGCTGATCCGGTGCTGGATTCGGGGTGTGGGGGTTGGGCCGTTGGGACAGATCCAGTACAAGATTTGGGGTTTGGGGGCTGATCCGGTGCTGGATTTGGGGTGCGGGGTTTGGTGACGGATCCAGTGCGACGTTTGGGGCGTTGGGACGGATCCTGTGCTGGTTTGGGGGTTCGGGGGCTGATCCGGTGCTGGATTTGGGGTGCGAGGTGTGTGGTTTAGGTTGCCAGGTTTGGGGTGTCGGGACGGATCCGGTGCTGGGTTTGGGGTTCGGAGGCTGATCGGGTGCAGGGTTTGGGGTGCGGAGTTTAGGGTTTGGGGACGGATCTGGTACAGGGTTTGGGGTGTTTGGACGGATCCTGTGCTGGGTTTGGGGTTCGGAGGCTGACCCAGTGCTGGATTTGGGGTTTAGCGTTTGGTGTGTGGAGTTTAGGGTTTGGGGACGGATCCTGTGCTGGATTTGGGGGGTTCGGAGGCTGATCGGGTGCGGGGTTTGGGGTGCGGGGTTCAGGGTTTAGGGTGGGATCAGTGCAGGGTTTGGGGGTTTGGTGGCTGATCCTGTGCTGGATTTGGGGGGTTCGGGGGCTGATCGGGTGCGGGGTTCAGGGTGGGCTCAGTGCAGGATTTGGGGTCTGGGGGGCGATGCGGGCTCTGCGAGCCCTGTGTCTGCTGGCGGCGCTGGGTCTGGGGTGGGCGGGGGTCCCCCCGCACCCCTGCCGTGTCCCTCCCCTCCGCCTGGGGGCGCTGTTGCCGGGCGGGCGGCTCCGAGAGGCTGTGAGCCCCGGGGGGGTGGGGGGGTTGCCCCCCAACCTCAGCCTGGAGCTGCCGGGGGGGGCGAGGGACCCCGCGTCGCTGTCGCGGTGGCTGTGCGGGGCGCTGGGGGGGCGCGGGGGGGCGGCGCTGCTGGCTCTGCCCCGCACCCGCCGAGAGCTGCTGCTGCTCCGCTTCTTCGCCGACGCCCTCCGCCTCCCCAGCCTCAGCCTCCTCGGCCCCCGAGGGCCCCTGCCCCGCGCACAGCAGGTGAGACACCAACCCCCACCCCCGGCGCTCACACCCGCGCAACCCCAACCCGCAGCCCTGGACGGACACAACCGAACCCGCACCCCAGAGCCCAAACCTGCGTCCCAGAACCTGAACCCTCACCCCAGAGCCCAAACCCGCACCCCAGAGCCCAAACCTGCATCCCAGAACCTGAACCCGCACCCCAGAGCCCAAACCCGCACCCCAGAGCCCAAACCTGCATCCCAGAACCCACACTCAAACCTGCACCCCAGAGCCCAAACCTGCATCCCAGAACCTGAATCCAAACCCGCACCCCAGAGCCCAAACCTGTGTCCCAGAACCTGAACCCAAACCCACACCCCAGAGCCCAGACCTGCATCCCAGATCCTGAACCCAAACCCGCACCCCAGAGCCCAAACAGGCATCCCAGAACCCACACTCAAACCCGCACCCCAGAGCCCAGACCTGTGTCCCAGAACCTGAACCCTCACCCCAGAGCCCAAACCTGTGTCCCAGAACCTGAACCCAAACCCACACCCCAGAGCCCAGACCTGCATCCCAGAACCTGAACCCGCACCCCAGAGCCCAAACCTGCATCCCAGAACCCACACTCAAACCCGCACCCCAGAGCCCAAACCTGCACCCCAGAACCTAAACCCAAACCTGCATCCCAGAACCTGAACCCAAACCCACACCCCAGAGCCCAAACCTGCATCCCAGAACCTGAATCCAAACCCGCACCCCAGAGCCCAAACCTGCATCCCAGAACCTGAACCCGCACCCCAGAGCCCAAACCTGCACCCCAGAACCCACACTCAAACCCGCACCCCAGAGCCCAAACCCGCACCCCAGAACCTGAATCCAAACCCGCACCCCAGAGCCCAGACCTGCACCCCAGAGGCCAAACACGCACCCCTGAAGCCAAACCCACACCCAAACCCGCACCCCAGAGCCCAAATCCACACGCAAACCCGCACCCCTGAAAGCCAAACCCATACACAAACCTGCACCCCAGAACCCACACCCAAATCTGCACCCCAGAGCCCAAACCCACACCCCAGAACCCAAACCTGCGGCCCAGAACCTGAACCCAAACCCACACCCCAGAACTCAAACTCAAACCCGCACCCCTGAAGCCAAACCCACACCCAAACCCGCACCCCAGAGCCCATACCTGCACCCCAGAACCCGAAGCCAAACCCGCACCCCAGAGCCCAAACCTGCACCCAAACCTGCACCCAAACCTGCACCCCTGAACTCAAACCCATATCCCTGCCCGAACCCGCACCCAAACCCACCCCCCTGAAGCCAAATCTACACCCCAGAACCCAACCTGCACCTCCAAACCCGTACCTAAACCCGCAACCCAGAGCCCAAACCTGCACCCCAGAGCCCAAATCCACACCCAAACCCGCACCTCTGAACCTAAACCTGCACCCCAAACCCAAATCTGCACCCCCGAAGCCAAACCCACACCCAAACCTGCCCTCCCAAAACCAAATCTGCACCCCCGAAGCCAAAACTGCACCTAAACCCACCAGCCCAAACCCAAACCTGCGCCTCCGAACTCAAACCTGCACCCCTGAACCCAAACCTGCACCCCTGCACCCCCAACCCCAAATCTTCATCCCTCCCTGAACCCACATCCCTGCCTGAACCCAAACCCACACCCCTGAACCCAAACTCGCATCCCTGCCTGAACCCTCATCCCTGCCTGAACCCAAACCCACACCCCTGAACCCAAACTCGCATCCCTGCCTGAACCCTCATCCCTGTCTGAACCTGCATCCCTACCCAAACCCTCACCCCATCCCTCATCCAGTTCCAGTCCCAGGGGTTCCTCTCCCAGCTGCATGCCGGTTCCGATCCTGACTTCTCTCCAGGACACTCTCCCAGCTCCTATCTCGGCTCCATCCTGACTCGTATCCAGGCTTTATCCCAGCGTCTCCCCTCTCTGCTCCATCCTGGTTCCATCCTGACTCTGATCCCAGTCACCCTCTGGCTCCAGTCTCGGCTCTGTCCCAGCCCTTAAAATCATAGAATCATAGAACAACCAGGTTGGAAGAGACCCATCGGCTCATCGAGTCCAACCATTCCTATCAAACACTAAACCATGTCCCTCAGGATGTCCCTTCATCCTCACTGCATCCTGACTCCCATCTCACCCCCTTTCCCACCACCGTCCCAGCTCTGCCCTGACCCCCATCCTGGATTAATCCCAGTCTAGTCCTGGCTTTATCCTGCCCCCCAGCATAAATCTGCCCCAGCCCCTTCCTAGTCCCATTCCACCTCCCTCCTGGCTCTATTTCCACCTCCATCCCAGTTCCATCCTGGCTGCAGCCCAGATTCATCCAAGATCCAGTGTTGTCCCTCTCCTGGCCCCCTGCCTGGCTCTGTCCCAGTTCGTAGAATCATAGAATCACCAGGTTGGAAGAGACCCACCGGATCATCGAGTCCAACCATTCCCATCAATGTCTAAACCATGTCCCTCAGCACCTTGTCCACCCGTCCCGTAAACATCTCCAGGGAACGTGACTCAACCCCCTCCCTGGGCAGCCAAGGCAACTTCCCTGTCTCCTCTGGCAACCCCACATCCCTCCCAATCCCAGTTCAACCCTGGAGCTCCATCCCCACAGCCCCAGTGCCTCCCAGTTGTCCTGGGAGCTACATCCACTTGCCCCAGTGCCACAATTCCCAGCCCAAACCCTATCAAGCTGAGCTCTGTCCCAGCCTTGTGTCCTTGGGGTGGGTTTATCCCTCTCCCTTCCCTCTCCGGGGTCCTGTTTGAGGACAGACACCTTTGAGGTGACGGTGGTGACCCTGGGGTGGAGGTGGTGACCCTGGGGTGGAGGTGGTGACCCTGCGGTGGAAGTGACTCATGCCCCTGGGTCCCTCCAGCCTCTCGGAAGGTGTGCAGGCTGTACCGTCTCCACACGTGCTCGTCTGCTGCCTGGCGAGCAGCGTGTCCTTGGAGCGTGCCGGCTGCACCGAGCTGGGGTGGGAATGCACAATCCCATGGTGGCATCTCCTCCCTGGGCTCTCCCTTGGCTCGTCTCGCTGGCTTTAGGCGCAGAGCTGGGTGGGAAGAACCATCTCCTCCGACTAGGATGGGGCAGGGAGCATGGGGTAGCTCTGGGACAGAAGGGATCCGCTGCCCCCGACACTCTTCCCCGGGGAAGGGTGGCAGCCGCAACCTCCGTATGTTGGCAGAGCCCTTTCCACTTCCACATGGAGCTGCAGGGCTCGCTGGAGATGCTGGTGGACGTGCTGGGGAGCATCCTGCAGGCCAACAACTGGCAGGAGACCAGCGTGGTGCTCTGCCACCCCTGGGACGTCTCCAGCTTCCTCGACCTCTGGGCTCCACGCTCCCAGCTCTTCTTCCGCACCATCCTGGACGTCGGCTACCTGGACAAGCCTGGGGCCACCAGCTCCCTCCAGCAGCAGCACGGCGAGCGCTTCCAGGCCCTCTCCAGCCCCGTGCTGGTGCTCGGCTGTGGCCCGCGGCACGCTCAGCTCTTCTTCCAGGCGGCCGAGGAGTCGGGGCTGCTGCTGCAGGATTTCCACTGGGTGCTGGGCTCCCCGCTCAGCGCCGGAGAGCTGCACACCCAGGGGCTGCCCTTGGGGCTGTTGGCCTATGGGGAGGTCAACCGGCCACCGCTGGAGCTCTTCATCCAGGACGCGGTGGAACTGGTGTCCCGAGCCTTCGCCAGCGCTGCCCAAGCCCACCCCGAGCTGGCCCTCCTGCAGTCGATGGAGAACTGCAACGACAGGCAGAGGACACACGACGAGACCTCGGGGCTCCTCCTGTCCCGGTAAGGAAGGGGCTGGGGGGCTCCAGCGTATTGGGGCGCATGGCGGAGCTGTTCCCCAACCTTGGGAAGGGGCGAGGGCAGAGCTGAGGGAGCCGAGGGCTCAGAATCCACCCTCTGTGTGCAGTTGCTGCCGTGGGGCTCGGCTCCTCTCCCGGTTCCCGCTGTGTCCCCTGGACACGATTTGTGCCAACTGCGCATGGGGCGGGGGGAACGTGTCACTTCACATCTTCTGAGAGCTGCCTGAGCAGAGTTGCTCTATAAATATTAATAACGCTCGGTCCTGCCAGCGTGGACAGGGCAGCAGGGCTGCAGCCTCCTCCCTGCCCTTGTCTGTGCCAGAGCTCCTGGTCCCAGACTCCATCTCTAAGTCCTGCTCTGCTCTCCTGGCCACGGCCCAGGAGCTAGTGGTTTATCCTGGAGAAGAGGAGGCTGAGAGGAGACCTCATTACTCTCTACAACTAACTGAAGGGAGGTTGTGGAGAGGAGGGAGCTGGGCTCTTCTCCCAAGGGACAGGGGACAGGACAAGAGGGAATGGCCTCAAGCTCTACCAGGGGAAATTTAGGCTAGAGATTGGGAGGAAGTTCTTCACACAGAGGGTCATTGGAATAGGCTGCCCAGGGAGGTGGTTGATTCACCTTCCCTGGAGGTGTTTAAGGGACAGGTGGATGAGGTCTTGAGGGACTTGGTTTAGTGTTTGATAGAAATGGTTGGACTAGAAGATCCGATATGTCTCTTCCAACCTGTTTGTTCTATGATTCTATGAAGGGGCTGTGATGCCCTTCTCCTTCCTTCTCCTCCCCTTCATCCTCTTCCTCCTCCTCTTTCTCCTCCTTCTTGCACCATCAGATAGGTTCCTGGCCAACAACACATCCAGCCATGGCCAAGCAGAGTGGTTGCATCCTGCTCCTCCTCCCTGCCCCTGTCTGTGCCCGAGAATCTCTTGGTCCCTTGTTCCTCCTGGCCATGGCCCTAGAGTTGGTGGTGCCAGAACTGTGACACCCTCTTCTTCCAATTTTCTCCTCTTTGGAGGAGAAAGACCTGGGGGTGATTGGTTGACAGTGACTGAACATGAGGCAGCAGTGGCCCAGGTGGCCAAGAAGGCCAATGGCATCTTGGCTTGGATCAGACACGGTGTGACCAGCAGGTCCAGGGAGGTTCTTCTCCCTCTGGACTCAGCACTGGTGAGACCAAACCTTGAATCCTGCGTTCAGTTGTGGGCCCCTCACCACAAGAAGGATGTTGAGACTCTGCAGTGAGTCCAGAGAAGAACAACAAAGCTGGTGAAGGGGTTGGAGAAGAAGAGGAGCGGCTGAGAGAGCTGGGGGTGTTTATCCTGGAGAAGAGGCTAAGGGGAGACCTCATTGCTCTCTCCAACTCCCTGAAAGGAGGTTGTGGAGAGGAGGGAGCTGGGCTCTTCTCCAAGGGACAGGGGACAGGGTGAGAGGGAATGGCCTCAAGCTCCACCAGGGGAGGTTCAGGCTGGACATTAGGAAAAAATATTTCATGGAAAGTGTCATTGGGCTCTGGAGGGGGTTGATTCACCTTCCCTGGAGGGGTTTAAGGGATGGATGGACGAGGTGCTGAGGGACATGGGTTAGTGTTTGATAGGAATGGTTGGACTCGATGATCCGGTGGGTCTTTTCCAACCTGGTGATGATTCTCTTCTATGATTCTCTTCCCACCCCCAGTTTCCTGGCCAACACATCCTTCCACGGCCGGACGGGGCCCGTGCGTGTGGAGAACGGGACGGTGGTGCGGCCCGAGCAGCAGTTCCACGTGTGGAGTCTGCAGCAGGACTTGCACGGGGAGCCCACCTGGGTGCTGGTGGGCACCTGGCAGCAGGGCAAGCTGGAGCTCGAGGAGGGCGCCTGGCAGAGCCACCGCCGGCGCAAGAGCCCCAATGAGGGGACCAGGGGGACCCGCATGAGGCTCCGGGTGGTGACGCTGGTGGAACATCCCTTCGTCTTCACCAGGGAGGCGGATGAGGATGGGAGCTGCCCGGCTGGCCAGCTCTGCTTGGACCCCGGCACCAACGACTCAGCTGTGCTGGACGCCCTCTTCGAGGAGCTGGGTGCAGCGAACGGGTCGGTGCCGCCGGCCTACAAGAAGTGCTGCTACGGCTACTGCATTGACCTGCTGGAGAAGCTGGCCGAGGACGTGCCCTTCGACTTCGAGCTCTACATCGTGGGAGACGGCAAATACGGAGCCTGGAAGAACGGGCGGTGGACGGGGCTGGTGGGGGACCTGCTGAGCGGCACGGCCCACATGGCCGTCACCTCCTTCAGCATCAACTCGGCGCGGAGCAAAGTCATCGACTTCACCAGCCCCTTCTTCTCCACCAGCCTGGGCATCCTGGTGAGGACCAAGGACACGGCGTCGCCCATCGGAGCCTTCATGTGGCCTTTGCACTGGACGATGTGGGTGGGCATCTTCGTAGCCCTGCACATGACCGCGCTCTTCCTCACCCTCTACGAGTGGAAGAGCCCCTACGGCATGACCCCCCACGGCCGCAACCGCATGAAGATCTTCTCGTACTCCTCGGCCCTCAACCTCTGCTACGCCATCCTCTTCGGGCGCACCGTGTCCAGCAAGACCCCCAAGTGCTGCACCGGCCGCTTCCTCATGAACCTCTGGGCTATTTTCTGCCTCCTGGTGCTCTCCAGCTACACGGCCAACCTCGCCGCCGTCATGGTGGGGGACAAGACCTTCGAGGAGCTCTCGGGCATCCATGACCCAAAGGTAGGAGAGCAGCTGTGCTGCTTCATATTGGAGGAAGATGGGGCTGAAGTCCAGGGAAGGGGGTGGTGGGACATCCATCCTTTCTGCTGCACTCTCCTTGCTGCATCCACTCTCCTGTTGCACTCTCCTTGCTGAGAACAAAGTGTCTCCAGCCCTGGTTCTGCAACACAACTCCTCCTGAAGATGTTGGGGGCTTCCCACACCCCCAAGGAACTTCGTCTCCTCCCTCAACCCTACTGTTAACCCTGGCCTCAGCTCCAGGGTGAGGGAGAAGTGGATCCATCCTGAAGCTGCTCTTAACCACTCCACAAGAGTTGGTGCGTCCCCACTAGGACCCAGACCCCAGCATCCAGGGCATGGGGAACGTGTCCCCAGGGAGCTGCTCCCACCTGGGCTGGGGGTACTGATGCTCCGGTGCCTCCTTCCAGCTGCATCACCCCTCGCAGGGCTTCCGCTTCGGCACAGTGTGGGAAAGCAGCGCCGAGGAGTACATCAAGAAGAGCTTCCCGGAGATGCACGAGTACATGCGGCGCTACAACGTCCCCACCACCCCCGCCGGCGTCACCATGCTCAAGTGAGGGCCCGGGGTGGGCACGGCAGGGCGTGAACTCTCCTTTTACTGCTCCCAGGGCAGAAGATCATAGAATCATAGAATCATAGAACAACCAGGTTGGAAGGGACCAATCGGATCATCGAGTCCAACCATTCCCATCAAACACTAAACCAAGTCCCTCAAGACCTCATCCACCCGTCCCTTAAACACCTCCAGGGAAGGTGAATCAACCACCTCCCTGGGCAGCCTATTCCAATGCCCAATGACCCTTTCTGTGAAAAACCTCCTCCTAATCTCCAGCCTAAATCTCCCCTGGAGGAGCTTGAGGCCATTCCCTCTTGTCCTGTCCCCTGTCACTTGGGAGAAGAGGCCAGTTCCCTCCTCTCTACAACCTCCTTTCAGGTAGTTGGAGAGAGCAATGAGGTCTCCCCTCAGCCTCCTCTTCTCCAGGATAAACACCCCCAGCTCTCTCAGCCGCTCCTCATAGGGCCTGTTCTCCAGCCCCTTCACCAGCTTCGTTGCTCTTCTCTGGACTCGCTCCAGAGCCTCAACATCCTTCTTGTGCTGAGGGGCCCAGAACTGAACACAGGATTCAAGGCGCGGCCTCACCAGAGCTGAGTCCAGAGGGAGAATCACCTCCCTGGCCCTGCTGGTCACACCATTTCTGATACAAATATATAGATATTGTGGAATCAGAGACTCAGTGAGGTTCGAAAAGACCTCTAAGGTCACCTTGTCCAACACCTCCATCCCACAAGGGGGAATGGCCTCAAGCTCCACCAGGGGAGGGTCAGGCTGGACATCAGGAAAAAATATTTCATGGAAAGGGTCATTGGGCAGTGGAACAGGCTAGGAGGGGGTTGAGTCACCATCCCTGAAGGGGTTTAATGGATGGGTGGATGAGGCACTGGGGGACTTGGTTTAGTGTTTGATAGGAATGGTTGGACTCGATGATCTGATGGGTCTCTTCCAACCTGGTTGTTCTATGATTCTATGACATGGTTTAGTGATTGATGGGAATGGTTGGACTTGATCCAATGGGTCTTTTCCAACCTGGTGATTCTATGAGTCTATGATTCTATGATTCTATTATCCAGTCTAACCCTCCCCTGGTTGAACTTGAGGCCATTCCCTCTCGTCCTACTCCCTGTCCCTTGGGAGAAGAGCCCAGCACCCACCTGTCTCCAACCTCCTCTCCAGGAGCTGCGGAGACCCATGAATTCTCTCCTCAGACACTTCCCCCTCCCTTCCCCCCATGCCCCCCATCTCCATCAAGGGCCATCAGGTTGGGGTGGGGGGACCCCAAGGAAGGAGCCACCCTGTCCCTGAGGATCCCCCTGTCTTGGTGCAGGACGGAGCCCCCCAAACTCAATGCCTTCATCATGGACAAGTCGCTGCTGGACTATGAGGTCACCATCGACTCCGACTGCAAACTGCTGACTGTGGGCAAACCCTTCGCCATCGAAGGTTGGAGGGAGCAGGGGGCTCTCTGTGTGCATGTGTGTGTTTGTGTGTGCGTGTACACACACGTGTGCTGGCCAGGGGGGCTCTGTGCTTGTGTACACACACACACACACACACGTGTGGTAGCTGCAGAGGTGGTGTGTGTGAGTGCATTCACATGCATGTGCACTGCTGCAGGGGCTCTGTGTGTGTGTGCTCAGACGTGTGCACTGCTGCAGGAGCTCTGTGTGTGTGTGCTCAGACGTGTGCACTGCTGCAGGGGCTCTGTGTGTGTGTGCTCAGACGTGTGCACTGCTGCAGGAGCTCTGTGTGTGTGTGCTCAGACGTGTGCACTGCTGCAGGAGCTCTGTGTGTGTGTGCTCAGACGTGTGCACTGCTGCAGGGGCTCTGTGTGTGTGCACACGTGTGCACTACTGCAGGGGCTCTGTGTGTGCGTGTGCTCACACATGTGGCTCTGCAGAGGCTCTGTGTGTGTGTTCACACACATGTGCACTGCTGCAGGAGCTCTGTGCGTGTGTGCTCAGACGTGTGCACTGCTGCAGGAGCTCTATGTGTGTGTGTTCACACATGTGTGCACTGCTGCAGGAGCTCTGTGTGTGTGCTCAGATGTGTTCCCTGCTGCAGGGGTTCTGTGTGTGCTCACATGCATGTGCCCTGCTGCAGGGGCTCTGTGTGTGCTCACATGCATGTGCACTGCTGCAGGGGCTCTGTGTGTGTGTCCTCAGACGTGCGCACTGCTGCAGGAGCTCTGTGTGTGTGTGCTCAGATGTGTGCACTACTGCAGGGGCTCTGTGTGTGTTTTCACACACGTATGCACTGCTGTAGGGGCTCTGTGTGTGCTCACATGCATGTGCACTGCTGCAGGGTTTCTGTGTGTGTGTGCGCTCAGATGTGTGCACTACTGCAGGGGCTCTGTGTGTGTGTGTGTGCTCACACATGTGGCTCTGCAGAGGCTCTGTGTGTGTGTTCATACACATGTGCACTGCTGCAGGAGCTCTGTGCGTGTGTGCTCAGATGTGTGCACTACTGCAGGGGCTCTGTGTGTGCGTGTGCTCACACATGTGGCTCTGCAGGGGCTCTGTGTGTGTGCTCACACATGTGGCTCTGCAGAGGCTCTGTGTGTGTGTTCACACACGTGCACTGCTGCAGGAGCTCTGTGCGTGTGTGCTCAGATGTGTGCACTGCTGCAGGAGCTCTATGTGTGTGTTTGCTCACACATGTGGCTCTGCAGAGACTCTGTGTGTGTGTTCACACACATGTGCACTGCTGCAGGGGCTCTGTGTGTGTGAGCCCACGTGTTCCCTGCTGCAGGGGCTCTGTGTGTGCTCACATGCATGTGCCCTGCTATAGGGGCTCTGTGTGTGCTCACACACGTGTGCGCTGGCCATGGATGCGTTGGGCCCATGCTCTGCCATGGCCACGCGGGGTCCTTCCCCTGTGCCCCCCACACCAGTGCAGCTGCTCTTTTCCTCCCGCTTCCCCGGGACCAGGTTACGGCATTGGGCTCCCCCAGAACTCACCGTTGACCTCCAACATCTCCGAGTTCATCAGCCGCTACAAATCGGCTGGTTTCATGGACCTGCTGCACGACAAGTGGTACAAGATGGTGCCGTGTGGCAAGCGCGTCTTCGCCGTCACTGAGGTTTGGATCTTGGGGTGCTCTGGGGAGGGTGGAGGAAGCTGAGGTTCTGGAGTGAGTCCAGAGAAGAGCAATGAAGCTGGGAAAGGGGCTGGAGAAGAAGAGGAGCAGCTGAGAGAGCTGGGGGTGTTTATCCTGGAGAAGAGGGGGCTGAGGGGAGACCTCATTGCTCTCTCCAGCTACCTGAGAGGAGGTTGTGGAGAGGAGGGAGCTGGGCTCTTCTCCCAAGGGACAGGGGACAGGACGAGAGGGAATGGCCTCAAGCTCTGCCAGGGGAGGGTCAGGCTGGACAACAGGAAAAAAATTTCACTTAAAGGGTGATTGGTCACTGTCAGAGGCTGCCCAGGGAGGGGGTTGATTCACCTTCCCTGGAGGTGTTTAAGGGATGGGTGGACGAGGTGCTGAGGGACATGATTTAGTGTTTGATGGGAATGGTTGGACTAGATGATCCGATGGGTCTTTTCCAACCTGGTGATTCTAGAATTCTATGATCCATCAGCAATCGAGATAGGAGCCGAGTGGGGAGCTGTGCCCTGTCTCCCCAAATCTGGCTGCCCTGGCAGGCTCAGAATCCAGCAAGCGGCCACCCTTGTCCACAGCATCTCTGGGGACCAGCACCGCATCCCCCTGATGGATTCTGAGCCCTGGCCCCAAGCAGCCTTGGCACAGGGTGGATTATCCACCAGGAGCTGCCCCCATTCCCCTGTATCTCAGAATACAGCGAGTTGACCCCCATTTCCCCAGCAGACATGGGGAGTGGGGACCAGTGCATCCCCAAGGCCTGGCAGCAGCCTCCAGCCCCACACAGGGTGGATTGTCCATCAAGGAGTGGGGCAGGAGCTGCACCCCCCACCCCAGCCTTGCCAACCCCCCCTTGCTCTGCCCGCAGACCCTCCAGATGGGCATCTACCACTTCTCGGGGCTCTTCGTGCTGCTGTGCATCGGGCTCAGTGGGTCACTGCTCACCTCGCTAGGGGAACACGTCTTCTACCGCCTCGTCCTCCCCCGAATTAAGCGCAAGAAGAAATTCAACTACTGGCTGCACACCAGCCAGGTGGGGCCGGTGGGAAGGGGCTCACCTGGAGGCCCAGAGACCTCCCTGATTAACCTCCTCTGCCCTCACATCACCTCTGCAGCCCTGCACCGTCACCCTGATTAACCCCAGATCATCATCTCCCAGTTACCCTCCTGGGCCACCACGTCCTAGTTAACTCCCAGATCATCATCTCCTTGTTAGCCCCTACACTATCACTCCCCAGTTAATCCCTAGACCACCAGCCCTTGGTTAACTCCCCAGACTATCACTGTCCGGTTAACTCTCAGACCATCACCCCGCCCTGGTTAGCTCCTAGATCAACATTCCCTCTTTAACCCCTTCCCCAAACCATCACTCTCTGGTTAACCCCTGGTTTACTATTCCCACTGAATCCCCAGATCATTATTCCCAGGTCAACCCCCAGACCACCCCCCACTCTGGTTAAACCCTGGACTGTCATCCCCTGGTTAACAACTAGACCTCATCCTCTGGATAACCCCTGGTTCACCACTCCCCAGTTAACCCTCAGACCTTCTGCTTAGCCCTCAGACCACCCTGGTCAACTCCCAGGCCATGACCACCCAGTTAACCCTTCAGACCACCTCCACCCCCTGGTTAATTCCCCAGACAATCACTTGGTGGGTAAATCCTGAACCATCACCTTCAAATTAATCCCCAGACCATCACCCCTTGGCTAACCCCAAGAACACCGTTCCCTCGTTAACCCCCAGACCATCACCCCCTGGCTAACTCCTAGAAGACAATTCCCTGGTTAATCCCCAGACCATCACCCCTTGGCTAACCCCAAGAACACCGTTCCCTGGTTAACCCCCAGACCATCACCCCTTGGTTAACCCCTAGAACACCGTTCCCTGGTTAACCCCTAGACCATCACTCCCTGGTTAACTCCTAGAACACCATTCCCTGGTTAACTCCTAGAAGACCATTCCCTGGTAAACCCCCAGACCATCACCCCCTGGTTAACTCCTAGAAGACCATTCCCTGGTTAACCCCCAGACCATCACCCCCTGGTTAACACCTAGAAGACTGTTCCCTGCTTAACCCCCAGACTATCACCCCTTGGTTAACCCCTAGGACACCGTTCCCTGGTTAACCCCCAGACCATCACTCCCATCTCACTCTCCCCTCACGTCCCACAGAAGATCCACCGGGCTCTGAACACGGGCATAGAGGAGCAGGGGAGCCAGAGGCTGAGCCTGGAGCAGAGGTACCTACCCCATTCTTCTCCTCCTCCTCCCCATGGGCACCCACCATCCTGGGGGACGCAGAGGGACCTCCAGGCACCACCTCAACCCTTCTCCCCTTTCCCCAAAAAGCTGTGACCTCCAGCCCAGGCAGGCGTCAGCGGCAGGGCAGTCCTGGAGCACCCTGCGGAAGGAGGTAAGACGGGTGCGCTTCCAGCTGGACAAAGCCGAAGGGCCCCCCTGGCACCCCGGGAATGGGCGGGCACCGCAGCTGCCAGACAAGGCGGCCAGCGAGAACGAGCTGCGGGAGCTGGAGGAGAAGATCCAGGAGATGCGGGACCAGCTGCGGGCGGCCCTGGTGAGGAAGAGCGAGTTGGTGGCCGTGCTGGGCACGGCGAAGAGCAGCCGGGCACTGTCGGCACCGGAGGAGCCCAGGGAGGAGAGGTGATCATAGAATCATAGAACAACCAGGTTGGAAGGGACCCATCGGATCTTCTAGTCCAACCATTCCTATCAAACACTAAACCTAGTCCCTCAAGACCTCATCCACCTGTGCCTTAAACACATCCAGGGAAGGTGACTCAACCACGTCCCTGGGCAGCCTATTCCAATGCCCAATGACCCTCTCTGTGAAAAACTTCCTCCTAATCTCCAGCCTAAATCTCCCCTGGTGGAGCTTGAGGCCATTCCCTCTTGTCCTGTCCCCTGTCACTTGGGAGAAGAGCCCAGCTCCCTCCTCTCCACAACCTCCTTTCAGGTAGTTGGAGAGAGCAATGAGGTCTCCTCTCAGCCTCCTCTTTTCCAGGCTAAACACCCGCCCTTTGGCCGTGATGTGGGGTGGGGGGCCGGGACAGCCCCCAAAGTGTCTCACAGGGCAGACCCCCACCAGCTCCCCTTGCCTGGAGCAGAAAGATGAGCAGGGGAAGGAAAAAAGCCTTTGGAGGGAGCAGGATGGAGCGGGAGTCTTGGGGCTCCCTCCCTTCCCCAGGTCCATCTCTTCATCCCCTCCCATCCCACCAGCGCTGGGGGCTTCAAAGCCCCTTGGATGAGGAGTTCAGGTTTGGGGAAGGGGAGAGGAGATGGGAGGGAGGAAGAGGTCCCTGCAGCCCCTAAGCCAAGCGCAGCCCTTGCTGCCAGCAGAGCCCTCAGCAGCGCCGTGTTTTTAATCCATGTAAATAAAGATGACGCAGAAAAATGAAGTCTGCTTTTTCTCTCAGTCCAGCAAAGCAATGGGGTGAGGATAACCCTTCTCCCTCCTCCGCAGGCCCAGCCCAGCCCCACTGCAGGACAGCCTGGAGGAAGAGGGCAAGTAGCCCGCGATGGGGCAGCAGGAGAGACCAAAACTCCAATCTTGCCTCTGGGAGAGGCAGCCCCAGCGCAGCAAAGCCCGGTTGAGCCCCAGGGCCACCTCAAACCAGAAATGGAGCCTTACTGGGACGGATGGCAAGACGGACAGTCCCCAGGGGAGCCAGTTTTCCAGCTCACGCAGAGTGCAGAGAGGCTGCAGGCTCAGCGCGCTCCCCTCACCCCGACCCATGGAGGGGACTTGATAACTGGGTGTCTGTGAAAGGACCAGGGGGACAGCAGAGCCAGAGACCTTCCCTCCCAACATCTCCACCTGCACAGAGGCTGCCGAGTTCCCTCCTCACTCCGAGCCGTGACAGGAAGGATGAGGGCACCCTGGAGCTGCACCCCAGGATGCCCCTTGCACCTCAACTTCCAGCGGGAGCCCAGCACAAGCGCTCGCCAGATGCCGCAGCTGCTGTTAGATATCGTATTTATTATTATATACAAACACATTTTGTACATTAATTAAATAGAATGAACTCTACTCTTCATTCATCAAATCATTTGGTTTGTTTTCCCCCCCCTCCCCTTTCCTCTTGAAAGATCACTGTCGCTCCTTGCTCTCGGGCACATCCAGGCTGAAAGGAGGCAGCCAGGCTCCCTCCAGGCCCTTTTCTGAGAAGGCAGGAAGATCAGCCCTGCTGGTGCGAACAGGCTCCTCCAATCCCCAGAGCGACAGCAGGGGCTGGAGAGACAAAATGAAGACTGTAAAGAGGGGGAACCTGGGTGGGAAAGGTGGAGAAGGAGAAGTTGGGTACTCTGAGCCTCCACTGTGCCGACAGGAAACCCCTTCCTGGTGGAAGACAAGGAAATGCACACAAGAGAAGGGAGATGGATTCCAGGGATGCTGCTTGGCTGTGGGGAGATGAGGATGAACTCAGGAAGCCTTCTACAGTGATCCCCAAAGAGTTGAGGCCCCTGGCACTGCCCCCCAGCCCTGCACTGCCCCCAGCGTTGCTCCCCAAGCTACTCTCAGCCCTACATACACCGTACTCCTGCGTCATTCTGCTCTTCCTACCATCTGCAACCTCATGTGGGTCCAGCCAGTGCCTGGCTTGGCCTCCCCGGCTCAGCCAGCCGCATTGCAGAGGGGCCAGGCACTGCCAGCTCCAGCTCTGCTGCCAGGGAGAGGAGGGAAAACGAGCTGAAATGTCTTGGCTTTAGTGTTTTGGTTCTTCGCTAAACCATCTCGCGCACTGGTCAGTCAAGCCAGGAAAAAGCCGATCTCTGCTCTGGGCTGGGGCTGATCTGAAACACGAACGTGTCCCACAGGAGAGACAAGGCACTGGAAAGCAAACTCTACCACCCACCGTGGAAGCAGAGATGCTTCTACAGACACCGACGTGCACAGTAGCTCCCAGCAGGCAATGCCTGGGACCATTTCCTTCTGCTGGGAGCTCCCGCTTCACGTTGGCCACATAAACCTAAGAGGTCAAACTCCCCAAGCCTTCAGGGAAGCCAGCAGCACTTCACGGAATCAATCCCAAAACTCCCCAAGACTTCACAGAGGCCACCAGCCCTTCAGGGAATCGATCCCACTGCTGCTAGGCCCAGCCAAAAGCATCTCTGCTAGGATGGAAGTTCAGAGCTGGACATGGCAGCTTCTACCCCCACACCCATTGACCAAGAGGGAAGTTCAAGGACAGAAAAAATGGGGCTGAACTGCAGTTTCTGCTTTGGTTATCGCCCAGGTTTACTCTGGCATGGGCAGATCTAGCATTTGGGGAAGGGTTTATGCTTCTCTCCCCTCCAGGAGAAGGAACGTTCACCAGGTTTCTCCTCTGCTTTCCATGGCTCTCCCAAGAAGGCCTGAAGACGCTCTCTCTGTCCACACGTGGCTGCTGTTCTGATCCAAACGCGGCCCCACACAGAGGCCTGGGCTGTCACAAACCTGCTCACACTTGCGAGCAGCACTCGAGACTGCAAATACACCTGCAGAGGGCAAAGCTGGAGCAATCGGGGGCACAAAAGCTGCAGCACGGAGCCAAGTGTGGGGCTCCAGCAGGCAGCCTGCAGCCATGCACAAGGCCACCAAGCTGCACAGGCTGTGGGAGCAAACCCTTTGTCCCTCCCTCGGCCTTTCAGACACAAGCACACACACACACACACGTGTCTCCCAGGGGAGTTCACTGCAGCACCTCTTCTCTGTCCCAGCTGCTCTGCCTCCGCTAAGAGGAATTCACGGGTTAAGGATGATGGTGAAGTGAGAAATAGTAACAAACAAAATCCAAATGCCTTGCCGGCAAGTCCAGAATCACAGCGAGAGGGACTCACGACAGGTTCCTCGAGTCTGGCTCCGAGCACAGTCTGGAGCTCGGTGTGCTATCCGCAGGCTCTGGGCACGGGCAGCTTTCCCCTCGGTCCCCAAGAGCCTGGCCCAACCGTCTCTCGGGATCATCGTCCTCCCCAGAGGCCAGAGGGGGCTCTGCCCTGCTGCTGTGTGCAACACAGTTCTTGCCACCTGGTTCTGCTTGGCTGTGGGAGCCCTCGACAGCCTCAGTCTGCTCGGGGAGGGAAAGGTCGGGGATAGAAGCCCCCTCCTCCTGCAGCGGGACAGGGGGTACGGCTGGGGCCGCCTCGGCGGCAGGGGGAACATCTGCTGCAGCCATCACCGATGTTGAAGTGACTTCTATGGTGAAGGAGCCCATTGCTGTCTCTGGGTGGACGCTGCTGACCCTGATGCGAGTAACCACGCTGGAGGAGGCAGCAGCAGCAGCATCCTGAGGGCTCCCGTTGGCCATGGCTTCGTGCACCACATTTGGCTCTAGCAGGGTGGTGCTTAGGTCAGAGAGAAACGAGGCTTCGGTAACGATGGCGGCTGTCTCGGCCACCCAGTTGAGATCGCTGCCGACCGAAGCCGCCGTGGCAGCAGCGATGACGCTGGAGGCCTCGCTGGGAGTCAGGGCAGTGGGGCTGCTGCCCTCTCCGGAGGGCCCAGTGGCCAGGAGGGGCCGGCGGCTCCCCACGTCGACAGCAGCGGCCGTCGTGTTGTTGTTGAGGTTGTCCTGGAGTGTTGTCTGTGTCCCTTGGCCCACCTGCTGGTTCTGCAGCAGCATCTCCTGGATCCTGATCTGCTGGAGAATGGCCGGCAGCTCGTAGTGGTGGAAGAAGTAAATCATCGAATGCTAGAGAAGACAAAGGGAAAGGAGTCACTCCCTGGATCGCAGATACACCTTGGAAAATTACTCCTTCCTCCTACTGTAACGTCAGTGACTGCAGAATCATAGAACAACCAGGTTGGAAGGGACCCATCGGATCTTCTAGTCCAACCATTCCTATCAAACACTAAACCAAGTCCCTCAGGACCTCATCCACCTGTGCTGCTCTGAATTCTGAATTCAGCTGCTCTGACTGCCAAGAGGCTACCTCAAATTTTGGAAGGATTTATTCCTTCCATTACAATCCCTGCAAGCTGCTTTGATGGTTTCTCTCTGAGGACAGGGAATGGAATAAAATAATTTAGCCTGGAGAAGAGGGCCAGGCCAACAGTCAGACACACACAAAAGGTTTGCTTGAACCAGGATATTAGGAAAAAAAATTTCACAGAAAGGGTCATTGGGCACTGGCAGAGGCTGCCCAGGGAGGAGGTTGAGTCACCTTCCCTGGAGGGGTTGGACAAGGTACTGAGGGACATGGGTTAGTGATTGATGAGAATGGTTGGACTCGATGATCCGGTGGGTCTCTTCCAACCTGGAGATTCTACAATTCTATGAATTTGGAGCTGGTCTCACCAGCACCTTCCCTGCACACATCTGACTCCTCGGCTTCCACACAGGTGATCCTCAGAGAGATTTCTTCCCAAAAGACAGGACAGAAATCTTTCCCTAACGCCTTCCAAAACTTGCTTGCCATCAGCCTCCTGTCAGCCCTCTGGCTGGATCTGAGCCAGCAAGCAACCAAAAAGTCCCGCTGTTCAATCACCTCCTTGTGCCATTCCATCTCCAAACCCGGGACAGTTTCAACCTTGGATACAAATAACAATTTCTACTCAAACTCAGCTTGACAAGAAGTCTGATGAAGCCCAAAATGCAGATTTTCCTTCACTTTAGTCTAACTGGCTGTGCTGTTAACAGCAGCCATGCGACAATTTAACCAGCCAGAGCTTCTGAGTGCGTAGGCCAGGACCAACTCCACAGCCTGGCTGCAGTCTCGGAGCACTGATGTCACTCACCTGGATGAAGAGCCAGGAGGTGACAAGTGCCAAGCTGCTGTACTGCCCGTTGAATCGATAGTGGTAAGCGTAGAAGGCAAAGTGGTACAGATAGAAGAACCTGGACAGAAAGGCAATAAATATCGAGATAAGCAAACGGACAGGACAAATACAAGTTCCTTTCTACTCCTGACTCCACTCTGAGCTGGTGAGCTTTGTGTGCAGGCTGGTGCAGCCGCCCATTAACGGCTAATTAAAACCGTCTCATCCTGGTCTTCAGCAGGGAAAAACAAAAGGTTGAGGTGATTCCTGAGACCCAAAGTGAAAGGGATTGCACTCTGGACCCCAGGACATCGAATATCTCAAGTTGGAAAGGACCTGCAGGTGATGAACAGAAGCTCTCAATGACAGAAGCTCTCCTGCCTGCAAGGGCTGGAAAGGACCTGAAGCAGCCAAGTAGCCTCCTCCTCACAGAGAGCAGGACACACCATGAGAATCGCAGAATGGTTTGGGTTGGAAGGGACATTATAGCCCATCCAGTTCCAAATCTCTGCCATGGGTAGGGACACCTCCCACTGGATCAGGGGCTCCAAGCTCCATCCAACCTGGCCTCGAACTCCTCCAGGAATGGGGCAGCCACAACCTCCTTGGGCAACCTGGGCCAAGGCTTTCCCACCCTCACAGGAAGACATTTCTCCCCAAGTTCTCATCTCAATCTTTCTCATTTCCATCTTTCAGCTGGAAACTGTTCCTCCTCATCCTGTCTCTGCACTCCCTTCCTGTGCAACAGGGGAATGAGGTCCCAGCCAGCTCTCACCTGAGCCAATGCCTCTTGCTCGTATTGGTGTGACAACAGATGGCATCGTACTGGTCTGCCAGCCACACGATAAGGATGATGTAGAAGGCAGTGGTGGTGTCATTGAAGAACTCGGACATTATGGCCTCCATACCTATGGGACAGAGAGCACAAGATGTCAGTACACTGCAGGCAGACACAGCTCAGGGCTCCCCAGCAGGGCAGGTGAACGAATCTTCCTCCTTTTCAGAGCTGGGGCTGTGTGACTGCACAGCACAGAGCACAGCAAGACCAATGAGTACGTAAGGAGGCTCTTGATGTCCTTGACTGGTGGGATGTGCTCCAATGTCACCTTCCCTGGAGGTTTTTAAGGGATGGGTGGATGAGGTGCTGAGGGACATGGTTTAGTGTTTGATAGGAATGGTTGGACTCAATGATCCGGTGGGTCTTTTCCAACCTGATGATTCTATGAGCTCTGTTTGGAGCAGCAGCTGAGGACAAACCTGTTCCACTGCCGACTGCAGTCACTGCACAGCTCAGGGGATCAGCTGGCTCCAGACAGCAAACGTTTTGGGCTTTTTTTTTTTTTGTTTTGTTAGTTTTTTAATTTCAAATGGTGCTATTGCAATGTGATTACAGAAAGCGTGAGTCTGAAATGAACTAAAGTGATTGACATAGCTCCAGTTGATGTGATTTCCAAGTGAATTGCTTTTCCAGGGGACACGGAAGGACAATGCAGCTCACTGTGCTGTCAAATTCCAGCGCCTTCCACCCTGTGATGAGCAGACAGACGAACCACCTGCCATGGTCAGGTCATTAGACTTCCTACAGATCCCAAAGGAACTGGCCGCAAAAACACAAGAAGGGAGCTCACGTCCTTACCTACAAGCGCCAGAATGACAGTGAGGAGGGGAGCTGCAGGGAACGCAATTGTCATGTTCATTTCCAGCATCTGTAACAGGTCAACTGCAAAAGGAGAACAAGCTAGAACACGATGTGGGGGCAAGGAACCCTCCACCCCACACCTCATTCAGTGCCCTGCAGCATGTGGTGAAGGACACTGTCCCTGATACTCAGAATCATGGAATGGGTTGGGTTGGCAGGGACCTCAAAGCCCATTCAGTTCCAACCTCCTCTGCCAGGCAGGGACACCTCCCACTGGATCAGGAGCTCCAAGCCCCATCCAACCTGGCCTTGAGCACCTGCAGGGATGCAGCAGCCATGAATTCTCAGGGCAACCTGGGCCAGGGCCTCCCCACCCTCCCAGCAAAACATTTCTTCCTAAGATCTCGTCTCAAATCTCCCCTCTTTAAGCTGAAAATTGTTCCCCCTCATCCTGTCTCTCCATCCCTCAATAAAGAGCACCTCCCCAGCCTTCCTATAGGCTTCTAGAAGGAACTGTACTGTCTATGATGCTGAGAGCAGCTCTTGCAAGTGGTGACAGGGGTAGACATGGATTTATTCCCCGCACAGCTATAGGCAGGACCCTTCTCAATAATGAGTCAAGAGCACATACATGGTGCACTGCGCTGGAGGCGGCAACAGCCTTCAGCACACCCCAAATCCCTTAGAAAAGTCCTTACCGATGAAGACAAAGATCTGATGGTGCGAGTAGCGCAACAGCATCGAAACGGAGAGAGTCTGAAACAGAAGAGAAGCCAGCATTACAGCCACACTACAGCAGAGGCTGGGCAGGCGAATCTGGACTTGTAATGCTGCCCAGTGTGCTGCACATATCCCATCTTCATTAATTTGAGCTACGCAAAGCCATTTTCCCAAGGAGTAATTAGGACTTCACAAACAGCAATTAATCTTTGTATTCCTGCAGTGAAATAGGCAGTAAGTAATTTGTTTGCAAAGAGAGCCATTTTTAATGTCTGGGCAGGGGCCAAACCAAATAGCAGCAGCAAAGCCTGAGCAAAGGCTTCTTCCCACCCCACACCCCTGCTCCTCCCTGCAGCTCCTAAAGCCTCTCTGTCATCCAGCTCTCATTTTCTCCTCCTGCTGGTCACATCTTTGTACAGGGAGCTGCATCAGCAGCCAGCCAGCCACAAAGGGAGCCTGTCAACCAGGACCATGAGCACAGGCTTAGCTTCCACTTGTGATCCTGTCCGATACCTCCCTGTAATCACCCCCTCTCACACAATCATAGGAGATTCTGTTCTGTCTTGATAGGCTCTACAAAGGGACCTAAACAGGCTGGACCACTGGGCAGAGTCCAATGGGATGAGGTTTAACACGGCCAAATGCCAGGTCTTGCACTTGGGGCACAACAACCCTATGCAGAGCTACAGACTGGGAGAAGTCAGGCTGGAAAACTGCCAGGAGGAGAGGGACCTGGGGGTGTTGGTTGACAGCTGACTGACCATGAGCCAGCAGTGTGGCCAGGTAGCCAAGAAGGCCATCCTGGCTTGTATCAGAAATGGTGTGACCAGCAGGGCCAGGGAGGTGATTCTCCCTCTGCACTCGGCACTGGTGAGACTGCTCCTTGAATCCTGTGTTCAGTTGTGGGCCCTTCACCACAAGAAGGACGTTGAGGCTCTGGAGCAAGTCCAGAGAAGAGCAACGAAGCTGGTGAAGGGGCTGGAGAACAGGCCTTATGAGGAGGGGCTGAGAGAGCTGGGGGTGTTTATCCTGGAGAAGAGGAGGCTGAGAGGAGACCTCACTACTCTCTACAACTACCTGAAAGGAGGTTGTGGAGAGGAGGGAGCTGGGCTCTTCTCCCAACTGACAGGGGACAGGACGAGAGAGAATGGTCTCAAGTTCCACCAGGGGAGATTTAGGCTGGAGATTAGGAGGAAGTTTTTCACACAGAGGGTCATTGGGCATTGGAATAGGCTGCCCAGGGAGGTGGTTGATTCACCTTCCCTGGAGGTGTTTAAGGGACGGGTGGATGAGGTCCTGAGGGACATGGGTTAGTGTTTGATGGGAATGGTTGGACTTGATGATCTGATGGGTCTCTTCCAACCTGGTTGTTCTATGACCACTCCTGGTAAACCAGCGAGTCTTAAGGGACAAACTTCTGCACCTTGTGCCTTCACAGCCCAAAGGTTTGAACTATGCTTAGTGGTTCTCTAACATGATTCTTCCTTTTGACAACAGAACCATTCCTTCATTCTACTTCAGCTTCTCTGTTCGTGTCACTGTTAGGACTTCAAGAACTCATGTTAAAAAAACCACCAGTCTAACCGAGCAGAACCTCATACTCCATCTGCTGAGTTTTACAAGCAGTGAAGCTGGTGAAAGGCCTGGAGAACAGGCCTTATGAGGAATGGCTGAGTGAGCTGGGGGTGTTTAGCCTGAGGAATAGGAGGCTGAGAGGAGACCTCATTGCTCTCTATAACTGCCTGAAGGGAGGCTGAAGAGAGGAAGGAGCTGGGCTCTTCTCCCAAGGGACAGGACGAGAGGGAATGGCCTCAAGCTCCATCAGGGGAGGTTCAGGCTGGACATTAGGAAAAATTTTTTCATGGAAAGGGTCACTGGGCACTGGCAGAGGCTGCCCAGGGAGGGGGTTGATTCACCTTCCCTGGAGGTGTTTAAGGGACGGGAGGACGAGGTGCTGAGGGTCATGGTTTAGTGATTGATGGGAATGGTTGGACTCAATGATCCAGTGGGTCTCTTCCAACCTGGCTGGTCTATGATTTTATGAGGAGTTCAGGCCTGTGCTATTAACCCTTGCTGACCAGCTCTGGGCTTGGGTCCAGGCCATATCCAGCTCCCAATGACTTACAAATATGACCATGATGACAAAGGCCGCCAGATAGGAAGTCCTGGCCATCCACATGCTGACAAATCGATAGTGCTCCCCGGACACCACGTTGCGAAGGAAACCTGAAGAGAAACCAAACAAACGCACAATCTTATCCCACAAATTAAGAACAAACTTCCAGAGCCTTCTAAAGGAATAGGATTTAAAGCAAATCAATGGTAACACCTCCTTGTGGCGGCATTCTTGTTGTTATGCAATGCAACAAGGCAGCAGGAAATCACGTTTGCAGACATCGTTCCCCTTCTGCTTGTTTCATTCTGTCCTTGACAGCAACATCTCTACATAACACAGGGAACGGTTCCCTGCATTAATCAACACTCGGAAGACGGTATTCATGCATCCATACAGAGGCATCGACCGCTCTGTACAGTTGCTGAAAGTGATTCCATCAAGCCTTACCTTTATTTTCTTCATTTTCAGCTAAAGCTTTGACACTTGACATCAGGATGTCGTCATAACCCAGGAACTCGTCCAGCAAGAGGCGGCTAAACCTGTCCCCAAAGCACTGATCCCTGGTAGGATCTAAAGAGAAGACAAAACCACCCATTTAAAACACTCATACCCTAAGCCACAGGGGCAGCAAGGCAGGCACAGTATCTTCGCATCAAATCATAGAATGGTTCAAGCTGGAAGGGACATTAATCCCTCTGCCACAGGCAGGGACACCTCCCACTGGATCAGGTTACTCCAAGTCCCATCCAACATGGCCTTGAACATTGCCAGGGATGGCGTAGCCATGATTTATCTGAGTAGCCTGGGCCAGGGCCTTCCCACCCTCACAGCAAAAGATTTCTTCCTATGACCTCATCTCACTCTTTCACCTCTTTAAAACTGTTCCCTCTCATCCTACCCCTGCCCTCCCCTCCTCAGCTTTCCTGGAGCCCCCTTCAGCACTCGGAGCTGCTCCAGGGTCTTCCCACAGCCTTCTCTTCTCCAGGCTGAACAACTCCAACTCTTTCAGCCTGTCCTCACATGGGAGGTGCTCCAGCCCTCGGATCACCTCCATGGCTTCCTCCGGACTTGCTCCAACAGCTTGTGTCCTGAGGACTCCAGGACTGAAAGCAGGACTCCCTGTCACAGACGCAACTGCTCTTGTCCCTGGGCTCTTAACATTGTGCTGCTGCTGCTCCACATGGAGCCTAGAACTTCACCACCACTAGGCTCTTCTTTCCTCAGTGAGAAAACTGTGCTAGACAGAATGTTAACCCATTGAAACTGGCTCCACCATTTCAAACTGGTAGCATCTGGAGTTTATTTGCTAGCTGGAGTTTGTGGCTTTGGTCGTTGAGTCACCTGGAGTGGTTTAAGGGACGGGTGGACGAGGTGCTGAGGGACATGGTTTAGTGTTTGATGGGAACGGTTGGACTCGATGATCCAGTGGGTCTCTTCCAACCTGGTGATTCTATGATTCTATGATTCCCAGATAGGTGTGACCTACTAAAGCGATAAAGACTCCATAAAGCAGCAATCCTACATGGAAAATCAGCGCCATCAACTGTTATAAATAGTTTCCACCAGATGAAATAGAAATAGGTGCCTAGGTATCTCTGCAGAGCGCTACCCTGCCCCTGCACCACTGTGGGCTGCTCCCTCACTCACCCAAAGTCACCACCATGACGGGGATGCTGAGGCGCTGCCGAGTGCTCTGCGACAGGCGTAAAAATCCATACTCCAGCGAGTATTCCACGATGTACTCCTCCTGTGGCCACACTGCAAGATAAGAGCAGGGAGGGAGACTCAACAGCAGGGTTTGCAAAAGGTTACCGAGAAGAAATGGCACCGCTGGGTTCTCGCCTTCCGAGTTTCTGGAAAAGAGAAGCAGTTGCAAATGCAGGCTCCAGGCTTCCTTCAACAAATCAATTCCTTGCAATTCTATGATTATATAAGGATGTTAAGGCTCTGGAGAGAGTCCAGAGAAGAGCAACAAAGCTGGTGAAGGGGCTGGAGAACAAGAGGAGTACCTGAGAGAGCTCAGTGTTCAGCCTGGAGAAGAGGAAGCTGAGGGGAGACCTCATTGCTCTCTCCAACTACCTGAAAGGAGGTTGCAGAGAGGAGGGAGCTGGGCTCTTCTCTCACGTGACAGAAGACAGGACGAGAGGGAATGGCCTCGAGCTCCACCAGGGGAGATTTAGGTTGGACATTAGGAAAAAGTTTTTCACACAAAGGGTCATTGGGTACTGGCAGAGGCTGCCCAGGGAGGGGGTTGAGTCATCTTCCCTGGAGGGGTTTAAGGGATGGGTGGACGAGGTGCTGAGGGACATGGTTTAGAAATTGGTGGGAATGGTTGGACTTGATGATCCGGTGGGTCTCTTCCAACCTGGTGATTCTATGATTCTAATTCCAGTCCATTCCCTTGACTCTGGTCCTTAATGGGAAACTCCTGGGAAAGCCTCCGGGAAGTGGTTCCAAGCTCTGCTCAGCATCGAGTCTGTCGACATCCCTGCCTGGCACATCCTACACCACTGGGTCTTCCTCTGTTTAATTCCTGCTTTTTATGCTGTTTAAGGAATGGCAGGAAAACACACTTTACATCTTCTGGATGCTACGTAAACGCAGGACATTGAGAACAGTACTTCTCAGGAGACACAGCTCATTGCCACAACTACAGATCTCAAACTAAAGGCAGGAACAATCACAGCTTTCCGAAAACACTCTGGTGCCTGAGGTTTCCTTGATTTTTCATGCATTTATTTTCTTTCTAAATAGATGCCTTTTGCTCTACCAGCTCTGAAAGGATAAAACTTCCTGTGTAGGTCAGAACCGAGAAGTTTAACCCCTGACCTTTCAAACTGGCACAGCGTATCCAGGCACGGGGAGGGGAGGTGGTTGCCAGGCACCTCAGCAACACAGTTAAAAGGCCACAGCAACTTAAATGAAATGTCCCTCTGACCCATCGCTAACAGAAACACCCACTCCCCTGCCTCTGATCCCACTTGCTGGGCAGCAAACACAGCTGCTGTGTTTGGTTTAGCTTTTGTTTCCAGTATAATGCAGTTTTAAGCTCAAACGTAAACAAAATGTTTATCAGCAAAAGAATTACTTCCTTTATAGCATAAAACATTTTCCCATGGTAAAATATTCTGTCTAGACATCAAATTTGATGTATTTACAGTACAAGAAACCTGGAAAAAATAATAAAATCAGGTATTTGGGACCTAGCTGAAAAGATGAGGTTTAACACGGCCAAATGCCGGGTCCTGCACTTGGGGCACTACAACGCTGAGCAGATAGAGACTAGGAGAAGTCTGGCTGAAAGCTGCCTGGAGGAGAAGGACCTGGGGGTGTTGGTTGACAGTCACTGAACATGAGGCAGCAGTGGCCCAGGTGGCCAAGAAGGCCAACGGCATCTTGGTTTGGATCACAAACGGTGTGGACAGCAGGGCCAGGGAGGTTCTTCTCCCTCTGGACTCAGCACTGGGGAGACCACTCCTCAAATCCTGGGTCCAGTTGTGGGCCCCTCACCACAAGAAGGATGTTGAGACTCTGGAGCGAGTCCAGAGAAGGGCAACAAAGCTGGGGAAGGGGTTGGAGAAGAAGAGGAGTGGTCGAGAGAGCTGGGGGAGGTTTATCCTGGAGAAGAGGAGCCTGAGGGGAGACCTCATTGCTCTCTCCAACTCCCTAAGAGGAGGCTGTGGAGAGGAGGGAGCTGGGGTTTTCTCCCAAGGGACAGGGGACAGGACAAGAGGGAATGGCCTCAAGCTCCGCCAGGGGAGGTTTAGGCTGGATATTAGGAAAAAGCTTTTCACAGAAAGGGTCATTGGGCATTGGAACAGGGAGGTGGTTGATTCACCTTCCCTGGAGGGGTTTAAGGGACGGGTGGATGAGGTGCTGAGGGACATGGCTTAGTGTTTGATAGGAATGGCTGGACTTGGTGATCCGGTGGGTCTCTTCCAGCCTGGTGATTCTATGTTTCTATGAATTTCTGAACTACATAGGGAAGCAGCAGAATTCTCTCTCCCACCACGCTGTGGGATCATTCCCAACCAGGCATTCAGCCCATCAGCACATGCTGCTCTGTGCAATGAGACTCCTACAGAACCCAGGCAGCTACTGATGAAGATGCAACACCAAAAATATCCACTGCTTTCTCGTCTTAATGATCTTAAATTCAGGACTAACAAGTTCTGGATCAGCATTGAGCAAAAACACTGCAGTGCCAAGGGAGCATCACCACTGCAGTGTCCAGTCTTACAATCCTCTGCATCCAGTACTTCTGAAGAGTAAAGAATTCCAGTCTTTCCAGGGATATTGCTCTCTACAACTCCCTGAAAGGAGGTTGTGGAGAGGAGGGAGCTGGGTTCTTCTCCCAAGGGACAGGACAAGAGGGAATGGCCTCAAGCTCCACCATGGGAGGTTTAGGCTAGACATCAGGAGGAAGTTTTTCACAGAAAGGGTCATTGAGCACTACTGGCAGAGGCTGCCCAGGGAGGTTGTTGATTCACCTTCCCCGGAGGTGTTTGGGGGATGGGTGGACAAGGTGCTGAGGGACATGGGTTAGTGTTTGATAGGAATGGTTGGACTTGATGATCCGGTGGGTCTCTTCCAACCTGGTGATTCTGTGATTCTATGAGTCAATATACTTTTAGGTAAAAAAGATCAATCAAATAAGAATCCAATTGCCGTATTTCTAATCTAACATCAATACTTTTTTGACAGATTTCTTCCCCTAACCAGTCAAAATGGAAGTTTTCCAACACTGGAGTTCCATTTTCAATAATAGTCACTAAAACTCCCTCTAGAGTTGATGAGGAATTAGCGGCTTAAGTCATGTCGGAACAAGGGAAGGGATAAAGCAGGATCACATCCTGGACGACGCAGAGCAGCAATTTCAGGATTAATTAGCTATTCCAAGTACTGGTGTTGAATCTGGGACCTAAAATCCAGCCCAAACCCCATTCATACAAAGAGGAATGTGCACTATGACCTCAAAAGGATGGCAAACAGCTCAGAAGAGGCAAGTTTACGTTCAACTGAAAGATGTGGTCCCAAGCACTGCAGAAAAGCAGTGCCAGACCAGCAGGCTTCAGCGAATTATATATCCCAGCTGAACCCCACCTCCCAGCCTCCCTCCAGCCAAAGGAAAGAGATAGCTGTGGATCTGTTAGTACTGACAGGGTTAATCGCATCAGGGAAGAGATTTAAGGTTCGGGGGAGTGTGCCTGGAGAAGCCAGAGGGAAGGAGACATGCAGGGAAGATGTGTGGGGAAGGTGAGAGCACGGAGAGCAGCAGAAGGTGTCTTTACCTGCTCGGGCTAGCATCTCAAACTCGGACACAGTCTCCCTCAGAGGCTGCATACCTTTAGTGGCCGCTTCACTAAATGAGAACTCCTGGCTCTGGTTGCGGGGCAGCGCCTCGCTGCTGCTCACCCGGGACGGCTTGAGGAACACCTTGGGCTCAATATCCAGCTCAAACTGTTGGAAAACGGTGGCAGGGAAAGGCACGTTAGCAGTCGCTTCAGCTCCCACCTCCTGCGCTCCCCTCTGTACCCCCAGCAACACCAAAAAGGACAAAGGAGGACACTTCCTCAGGTTTTAATTTCTATTTTAAACCATAAGTGGTCAACATGGAGATTGCTTCTTGAATATTGTGCTCAGTTGTGGGCCCCTCACCGCAAGAAGGATGTTGAGGCTCTGGAGCGAGTCCAGAGAAGAGCAACAAAGCTGGTGAAGGGGCTGGAGAAGAAGAGGAGCATCTGAGAGAGCTGGGGGTGTTTATCCTGGAGAAGAGGAGGCTGAGGGGAGACCTCATTGCTCTGTACATCTCCCTGAAAGGAGGTTGTAGAGAGGAGGGAGCTGGGCTCTTTTCCCAAGTGACAGGGGACAGGACAAAAGGGAATGGCCTGAAGCTCTGCCAGGGGAGATTTAGGCTGGACATTAGGAGGAAGTTTTTCACAGAAAGGGTCACTGGGTATTGGAACAGGCTGCCCAGGGAGGTGGTTGATTCACGTTCCCTAGAGGGGTTTAAGGGACAGGTGGACGAGGCACTGAGGGACATGGGTTAGTGTTTGATAGGAATGGTTGGACTCGATGATCCAGTGGGTCTCTTCCAACCTGGTGATTCTGGAAGGACTCTAAGATGACCACCGGATCACAGAAGGACAGGAGATGACCCCACTAACCAAACAGTTCTCCCCAAAACAACAACCAGGCTCTCATCCCCTTCTGGAACACATCCTTACCTTGACAGAGCTGTTTTCAAACATATCCACAGTCATCTCTTCCTCTTCCTCCTCCTCTTCCTCAGCCGTGGGTTCAACTACCACTCCTGGGAACTTCTCGACACCACAGAATTGCAGGAAGATGGGGTCTCGGCTCGAGTTCCGCTGTATCTCCACCCGCAAGATGCCATCGCGCGGCCATTTGTCTCGCACGTGCTCCAGGCAGTTAATGGGTGAGCGGGAAAAGGCGATGTGAATGTAGGCCAGGATGAAGAGCACAAATAGAGCCTGCACACAGCAAGAGAGAAAGCAAGAGACCGATCACCCCAAGTCACATCCGTGGCTTTTAACTATTCCCTCCTCAGCACAAGTGTTTCTTCTCGAAGCCCAGAGCAGACTGCTCAACTTTACAAACGCAGAATAAAGCAAACCTCACCAAAAGACAACCCAAATCCTTGGCAGAATCACCAGTTTTATGTTCGGATCCACTGATTGCTGCTGCAAGGTGTAGACTCTGGTATCACAGACCATTACTACTCCCTTGCTCTGGCCTGATACAAGGAACAGCTTTAAAGCCACAGTAGGACAAAGTAAACTAATAAAATTTAATTTCCTGTAGTGACAATAAAAAAGTCACAGAATCATGGAAAGGGTTGGGTAGGAAGGGACCTCAAAACCCATCCTCCTGCCATCGGCAGGGACACCTCCCACTGGATCAGGGGTCCAAGCCCCATCCAACCTGGCCTTAAACCCCTCCAGGGATGAAGCAGCCACAATTTCTCCAGGCAACCCAGGTCAGGACGTCCTCACCCTCATAGAAAAACATTTCTTCCTAAGATCTCAATCTCCTCTCTTTCAGCTGAAAACCATTCCCCCTCATCCTATCCCTGCCCTCCCAGATCAAGAGCCCCTCCCCAGCTTTCCTGGAGCCCCTTTCAGTACTGGGAGGCTGCTCTCAGGGCTCCCTGAACCAGCCCAATGCTACCCAACCGTCCAAAGTTCACAGCAGAAGGCTCCAAGAAATGCTAGTACAGCGAGGGGTTCATCTGAGCTTCATAAAGTCACTTTCTGACTGTGTTAAGATGCTCATTTCTAATTAAAAGCTGTCCTTGCTACACATCGTTCTTGACCTATTTGCTATGAATAAACTGGTTGGTAAACATCCTGCAGAGGCTGCACAGAGAGATGCCAGGGAAGGTAAAAGCAGCAACATCTGCCTCATTGCAGAAGCAGCCATGAGCATTTCCACAGCTGCAGAAAGAGAAGCGTTTAGGACCTTGGTCTCTGACTTCACCTCCTATCAGTGCACAGAGCAAGATAGGCTGGAGTCTGGCTGACTCTCGGCCCTGTGGATACTCGTATTTCCTCAGAAGGACTTGAATGGTTGGACTTGATGATTCAGTGGGTCTCTTCCAACCTGGTTATTCTATGATTCTATGACTTTGATATAAAGCACATGGCAGCAAGAACTGCTCCTGGCCAGATCACTCACTCTGCCCAACAGCTCCACCATTAGCACCACCCCTGTTCTAGCCACCTCGTTTGCCTGAATCCAGTTATACAGCAGGGAGGAAGAAAGGAAGCCATGTAAAAAACCCTCAATGCTTCTCAGGAGGGGAGAAAGTACATCTGTGGGGTATGAGACAAGTTGTCCTAAATGCTGTCTTGTTTTAGAATCGTAGAATCATAGAACAATCAGGTTGGAAGAGACCCATCAGATCATCGAGTACAACCATTCCTATCAAACACTAAACCACGTCCCTCAGGACCATGTCCACCTGTGCCTTAAACACCTCCAGGGAAGGTGAATCAACCACCTCCCTGGGCAGCCTATTCCAATGCCCAATGACCCTTTCTATGAAAAATCTCCTCCTAAAGGAGGTTTAAGCAGCTGAATTTTAGAAACAAGGACTACGAACAGGCTATTGTCACCTGGCAAGCTCCTCTCACCCCCTCCTCTTTGTCTAATTTCTCATACAGGTGCCGGTCTTGAACCCCTCCAGGGGTTGGGCACCCTGCACCAGGGCCTCCTCACCCTCACAGAAAAACGTTCCTTCCTAATATCTCATCTCAATCTCCCCTCTTTCAGCCTAAAACTGTTCCACCTCATCCTATCCCTGCACTCCCTGATCTGAAGCTCCTCCCCAGCTTTCCTGGAGCCCCTTTCAGTGCTGGAAGCTGCTCTGAGGTTTCCCTGGAGTCTTCTCTTCTCCAGGCTGAACAACCCCAACTCTCTCAGCCTGGCCTTGTATGGGAAGTTCTCTAGTCCTTGGATCATCTCTGTGGCCTCCTCTGGATTTGCTCCAACAGCTTTATGTCCTTCCACTGGGGACTCCAGAACTGGTCACAGGGCTCCAGGTGGGTCTCACAGAGCGGAGCAGAGGGGCAGAATCCCCTCCCTCCCTGCTGGCCTCGCTGCTCTGGATGCAGTCAAGGAGTGTGGTGACCACCCAGAGCCCCGAAACCCAAATCCTCCTCCAGCTCTGGTGAGCCCCCAGCAGTAAGGGAGCCCCCTCCTCCACTGGAGAAACCAGCATTGGTTCTGAGGGATGTGTGTGGAGCAGGGGTGTATGCCCCCTGTCTCACCCAACCCCAAATCCTATCCCTGCACTCCCTGATCTGAAGCTCCTCCCCAGCTTTCTTGGAGCCCCTTTCAGTGCTGGAAGCTGCTCCAAGGTCTCCCCAGAGCCTTCTCTTCTCCAGGCTGAACAACCCCAACTCTCTCTGCCTGTCCTACTATGTTCTGCTGCTCTGAAGAGCAGCAAGCTGGAGCTCAGTGGACAGTTTGGTGCAGGCAGCCCAAATATAGTCTGTGACCCCTGGCAGAACCAAGCTTTTATGCATCTGCAAGGAAATTTATGCCTCAACAATAGGAATATCCACTCCTCAGCCCCTCTAAAGCTGCCCCTCACCTTGAGGAGGACGAAGAACTCAAAGACGCGGCGGAAGGAAGGTGGGAAGAGGCGAGCGTAGGTCACTGCCATCTTGAAGAAGAGCGCGTGGAAGAGACGGTCACGCACGTTGATCAAAGGGTTCTGGTTGAGGTTGGGATTGCGGCCTCCACGGTTGTTGCCCCCTGCAGCCCCAGCAGCCCCGTTGTTGTTGGCTGGGTGGTGGTTGTTGGCATTGGGCTGGTTCTCCGACATCCTGACAGCTGGAGGCAGGAGATGAAGGGAGCTGACCTGGCCTGGAGGAGCTGTTCCTTATCCTCTGTGGGGCAGACTCGGGGCGAGTCAGAGGTCCAGGGGCCAAGTGTTGACGGTGAGAAGGTGGCAGCTGCCCCAGTTCTGCCCACCTCAGAGTCACTCAAGTCCAGCAAAGTGAGGAGGTGAGCCCACAGATGCTCAGTGCAGGCAATGCCAAGATGTCAGCCTCAGTCTTCAGGCCAGTCTTTGCAGGGCTGGGACGAGGCCTTGTGCTTGGTGATGCTCAGTGCTGTCGCTGCCCTGGTCCCGCTCTCCTCAGGCCTGGCTCCTGCGCACAGGGCTCCTGGGTCTTAGCACTGTGTCTGTGTGGCCGGACAAAGCCAAGCACCGAGGCTGGTTGGTGCAGGCGCTGCCCAGGTCCTGCTGTCCTCAGTAGGTGAAGCCTGACAGGGCCCAGGCGAGGCCTCAGGGCTCAGCAATAACTCCGTGTGCCTGGAACAAAGCCCAGTAACCAGGGCTGCTCAGTGCAGGTGCTGTCCTGGTGCTGCTCTCCTCAGGGCTGGGTCAGTCAGATCTGTTGGGGTGAGGCTGTGGTCCCGGAGCAAAGTCCCGTGGTGAGGGCTGCTCAGTGCGGTCTCTGCTGCTCCAGTCCCAGTCTCCTCAGGGCCGGTCTCCGTGGAGCCAAGATGAAGCTCAGTACCAGGCCTACTCGTTGCGGGCTCTGCCACGTGCAGCTCTCCTGAGGAACAGGTCTTGGTGGAGCTGAGACGAAGCCCAACACTGCGGCTGCTCGTTGCGGGCGCTGCCCGGTCCCGCTCTCCCTCAGGGCCGCTCTCTCCGTGCGCCAGGGAAGAGGCCCCAGAGCCGCTCTCCCCAGGCCTAGCGGGTGGAGACGGGTGTCCCGCCACCCAGCACTACCCGTCCCCAGCGGTCCCAGCACGGTGGCGGCTCCCAGGCCGCCGCTGTGGCCATGGAAGCTCCGGTGAGCAGGGCGAAGGGCGCGGTGCGGTCCCGGCCCCTCAGCGCGACGCCGCCATCTTCCTGCGCCGGCAACGAGGGGAGGGCGCGCTGCGCATGCGCCGGTGCCGCGGGGCACGCTGGGATGGCGGAGGACCCAGCTGCGGCGTAGCTCAGCTCCGGCCCGGCACTCAATTTACATTTATTCCCAGCATGCACCGCGGTAACTTTTTAACCGGAGAAAACGGCAAAAATTCTCAAAATTTTTGGCAGAAAGAGAAGTTTTAATTACGACACTAATAGAAATCTCTTGGAAATGTAGCTTCATGACAATAGAGGGAGAGTCAGAAAAGGACTCACCATAGCTGTAATATAATAGATTTCTGGAGGTTTAAATAGCGCTCTACATCTGATTGAGATCGTGCTCGCTTCGGCAGCACATATACTAAAATTGGAACGATACAGAGAAGATTAGCATGGCCCCTGCGCAAGGATGACACGCAAATTCGTGAAGCGTTCCATATTTTTCTTCCCCACTTTCCTCAGGCGAGACCCCTTTTTAGCCCCCCTTGGGTCACTAAAGAGGTCCCAGCAGGCTCTAGAGAGTTCTGTGCTGTCCTAGAATGGCCCAAGAAGGCTCTAAAGGAGTTCTAGAGGCATCTAAGGGGTCCGAAAGTTTTCTTGGAAGGCCATAAATTTGCCCCAGAATGCTCTAGAGGGGTCCTGGTGGTCTAAGAGGGGTCCTCGAAGGCCTTAGAGTGCTCCTTGGGGGCTCTAGAGGGGTTCTGGATGCACTAGAATCACCCTAGTAGGTTCACCAGTGTCCCTACAGGGACCCTGAGGGTCCTCCATTGGTACTTGGGGGCTCTAGATAGGTCTGGGGGCCTTTAGAAGGGTTGAAAGGATGTCTAGAGGGGTCTAGAGAGTCTCAAAGGCATTCTGGAGGTCCAAAATTCATCATGTCTCCCCTTTCTGCTCAAAACTGTTCCCCAAACTCTATCCCTGCACTCCCTGATCAAGAGCCCCTCCCCAGCTTTCCAGCAGCCCCATTCAGTGCTGGAAGCTGCTCTAGGGTCTCCCTGCAGCCTTCTCCAGGCTGAACAACCCCATCTCCCTCAGCCTGTCCTCATACAGGAGGTTCTCCAGCCCTCAGATCATCTCCATGGTCTCCTCTGGCCTCGCTCCAACAGCTCCATGTCCTCCACTGTGCTGAGGACTCCAGAACTGGTCACAGAGCTCCAGGTGGGTCTCACAGAGACAGGAGACCACCCTGCTGGTCCTGCTGCTCTGGATGCAGCCCAGGACAGGGCTGGTTTCTGGGCTGGGAGGGCCCACTGCCACCTCACATCAAGCTTTTCATCCTGCCAAGTCCTTCTCAGGGCTGCTCAGTGCTGGTGTTGAGGAGAGGAAGGAGTTGGACCTTAGATGTTTCCCCCGGCCCTCAGCCCAAGACCAAAGCCCCCATTTTAGAATCATAGAAACAACCAGGTTGGAAGAGACCCATTGGATCATCGAGTCCAACCATTCCTATCAAACACTAACCCATGTCCCTCAAGACCTCATCCACTGTGAGGGAAGTCAGGCTGCTCGCAGTGGGAAGGGGTGGCCAGAAAGCAGCTGCAGGAGGGAGCAGAATCATAGAGCAACCAGGTTGGAAGGGACCCATCGGATCTTCTAGTCCAACCATTCCTATCAAACACTAAACCAAGTCCCTCAAGACCTCATCCACCTGTGCCTTAAACACCTCCAGGGAAGGTGACTCAACCCCCTCCCTGGGCAGCCTATTCCAATGCCCAATGACCCTCTGTGTGAAGAACTTCCTCCTAATCTCTAGCCTAAATCTCCCTGGTGGAGAGGCCATTCCCTCTTGTCCTGTCCCCTGTCCCTTGGGAGAAAAGCCCAGCTCCCTCCTCTCTACAACCTCCTTTCAGGTAGTTGTAGAGAGTAATGAGGTCTCCTCTCAGCCTCCTCTTCTCTAGGCTAAACACCCCCAGCTCTCTCAGCTGTTCCCCACAGGGCCTGTTCTCCAGCCCACATGGGGCACATGGGGTGGGTTTGTGTCTGTATTTAGAGTCTGAAGTGCTTTAGCTACACGTAGCGCACAGACGTGGGCCCTTCGCTCCCCTTCCTGCAGGTCCTGAGCGGCCATCGCGGTGGTGAAGGCGGCGTTGTTGCCGTAGCAACGAGGACGGTCGG